>BHFT01046726.1:0-16765 GCA_004320025.1 Laticauda laticaudata
TGGCGTTTCTTTAGGATGGCTGGCATATTTTTCTTGTTTGCTGGCCAGAATGCCTGTTTTAATGTTGCTGTTTGCGCAGCGATCTTTTGCCTGATTTTGTCTGTACTGCCTATTTTATATATGGCAGGCCAGGCTTTGCCATTCTCTTGTTCTCTTGTTCTTGGCTTTTGCCGCTTGCGGGTTGTCTTTTGATTAGCCTGGGCTAATCTTCTTTTTTGCGAATTCTCATTGCTGTAAGGTTACATTAAGTGCAGATGCTGTATTCGAGTTTTTAAAGTGTTGCCTTCAATCGGCTAAGCCATTTTAGCCTTCTGGAGCATGAGGCTGTCTCTTGCTACCGGAATATGATCTGCTGCTGGGCTTGGTGGTGTGAGAGTGCATGTTAGATAGCCGTTTTGTGCGCTATGCTGCTTTCTTCTAGGTAGATTTTGGTGTGTCCTTAGCCGCGATGCCATTGGATTTTTTAGCTACACTAAGAAACATTCTTAGGAAGCGATCAGTTGATTGTTGGCTTCTGTTTCCATTAGTGAATTGGTATTTTGGCGGTGTAGCTGTTGAGGGCTGTGTGACGAAGTTTGCTTCAGTTTCTTCTTTCCCGTGTGCGCCCAGAACATAACAACGAAGGTGTCATCTACGTATCTGAGCCAGAGTTTGCCGACGTTTTGTTGATCACAAACCCATAACTCTGGCTCAGGATACGTAGATGACACCTTTCATAATCTGGCCCACACGTGGGCAAAGAAAAACTGCAACAACTTCCTCACACCTCCAACATGCCTACACCCAAAAATACAATTTCACTATGAAACAGCAAGCCAACAATCAACTTCCCTTCCTTAGCATGCTCTTAAGTGCCTACAAAAAATCCTATGGCTCCCTAGGACACACCATCTCTACCAGAAGAAACACATACAAACGCAATAAAATCCCCCCACATGCACTCTCACACAACTCACCCAGGCACAGATCAATTTCCGTAGCCAGAGACACTTCATCTCCTAGGACAAAATTGCTGTTAGCTGCACAATGAACAACACTTTAAAAACCGCAACTACACACTCTCAACTAATGCTACTACAAGCAATGGATCCAAAAAGCAAGATTACCCACCTATCCAAAAGAAACCCCAACCAAAAGCCAAGACAGAGCAACAATCCGAGGATATCGGGCCAAAGCCCTCCCTTCCCATATATAAAATGGTCACTACAGACAAAATCAGCCCAATGATCTCCCAAAACACAACATTTAAAACAGCATATCTGCACCAAACAGAAAAATATTCACCCACCCACTCCTCAACGAAACAAACCCAAAGACATAAATCGATCTTTTAGAAACAAGGATATACGATAAATTCCCTTGCTACTGCTGCCCCACTACATACATAGGCAAACTAACAGAAGAATACGTGCACGCATTGAAAGAACACCAAAAAAACTCACATCAGAAAGAAGAACTTGCACCTCTCCTCTGCGTTCCAACACCTCAAAGCCAGCAGGACATGAATTGCACTTCTACTACACCCTGATTAAAAATCCAGAACCATCGCCAACCGAAACACTTCAACGCAACAGAATAATCAGCCAGAAGCCATAGAGAATTACAAAAACGCTCCCACACAGCGATGAATAAACGAGATGATACCTCCCGCCTACCAACATGGAAACTGCAACTCATTAATAATACGTCATACCTAACATTGAGAATGACACCAGACCACCACCCACCAAGTGCCACACAAGTGCTTACCACCACACTTCCACGCAGAAAAAAACTTCACACCCACACAGAAGACGGAGACACGACCACGAACCAGAAGCCAATACTTTGCAGCTGCCCACCACTACCCACTTTCAAACCCCTCTGACCCATACACAGAAGCAAACTGACACTGTCACCATGAAGATGCTGGCACGGACCACGAACACGAAGCCAAACAAACAAGATCACAGCTCACCAGCCTCACAATCTCCCAGCCAGACTAAGACTAACCTGACGCAACAGCCAGGCTCCCCACCTAAGCAGAACACACCCTCCAGACACAATTCAGAAACACAGAAGCCCCCCTACCAATCAGACACAGCCAAACCCCACCCAATCAAGTTCACACCCCCACTTAGCAGTAAAAGGAATAGCTGCAAGTTTCACATATCACTGCTGACGACGCGAAAGCACACGAGGCTGCAAATACAACATAGCCTTGAAGGATGATGAATGAGACTTCATCGAACCTGCCTAGATACTTCCAATTCTACGCGGGAGATTAAAACCGAATAACCAGGATCCACGTATATATATCTCCTAATATACCCTATATATACTCAGTATCATATATATACGGTTCATATCTTATATATATATATATATATATATATATATATATATATATATATATATTATACGTATATTATATTATACCTATATATATATATATAATAATATATATAACTATTTGGTTTCATTCGGGTGTTTCTTCCTGTGTAATACCATTGGAAGTATCCTAGGCGTCACGTTTCGATGAAGTCTCATTCATCATCTCACGCTTGCTTTCTTCGGCCTCTGTTAGCCGAAGTAATGTGAGCTTGCAGCTTGCTTCTTCCTTTTAACTGCTAGTGGGGGTTGTGTGACGTGATGTGGGTGGGGGCTTGGCTGTGTTCTGCCATGGCTGGGTGCTGTGTTCTCATTGGTTGGGGGTTTGGCTGTGCTTTCTGATTGGTAGGGGGTTGGACTGTGTTGCTGATTGGCTGGGGGTGTGTTCTGTTCAGGTGGCGGGCTTGGTTGTGCTCAGGTTAGTCTTAGTTGCTGGGGGATTTGAGCTGGTGAGCTGTGATCCTGATATAGTTTTGGCTTTCGTGTTCGTGGTTCGTGCCACATCTTTCATGGTGGGTGGTCAGTTCGCTTCTTGGTATGCGGTCAATAGCCGCGAAAACCTCTAGAAAAAACCACACACACACACAAACACACACACACACACCATATAATATATATATTTTTTAAGCTCTCGTCGGGGTACTTACATTTGTGCTGTTTAGCTTCCTTCGGGTATTATCCCACGTCATTGTAGTTCTGTTATTAAGTTGTAGCTCATGTTAGTTCTGTTAAAGTTGTAGCAACCGTTTCAGCAGAAATCTCTCTGCCATCATTCAGGCTTCTGTATGGAAGTGTGTCTCACAGTTCCTCTGTTTCAAATTTGAGGCTTGGTCTATTCTGTATTGGCTATTAACCTGGGTCTGTGTTCACAGCCAAGCTGCAATGAAAGCCTCCAACACAAGAACAGAGAGCTGCCAGCTCAAATCAAAGCCACAATAAACAGACAGAAGAAACCAGAAACACCAATCAATCAAACTCCAAGTCCAATGAACACAGACCCAGGTTAATAGCCAATCAGAATATATATAATTTTCTATTATACCCACATTTAAAGATGTTATCTGCTTTTAAAAAATATATGCATCCATAATATACAGTTTTACAAATTCAGGTTGGTACTTCTCTTTAATAACCATTTTGAGAAGAATTGGTATTTTTGTGGAGAACTGGAATTGAGAATACTGAAATGAATCTCAGGAATCATTTTCATTGCTGCTGTTTATGGCACTGCAAAATCGATTTTGGCAAGTAAACCCTGNTTTATGGCACTGCAAAATCTATTTGGCAAGTAAACCCTGAAATCCGTGATGTACGTGTGATGTACTTCCTTAAGGTTTCTGCAGAATAAAGGGTACCTCAAGTCACATGAAGCCGATGGTGTGTAACTGAATTAAATCAGGGAGAAACTGTGAAACATTTAATGTAAAAAATGCATTTCCTCAATGTTTTAGCAAATATTCTGCAGCAAGAAGTTCTAATCAAAAACAATTTGTTTTGACAAGTATAACCATCACAGCCATTTTGAATGCAGTTATGTTTCATAGTTGATGTACTCCTCCTGTCTTTTCTATTCAGATTCATATCTGAGGGACAGCCCTCATCTTTAAAGTACTACTAAGAGATGGAGAAGGGTGAAAATACAGTGCAGATCTCTTCCTATTGTCCTGACATACATTGCTGTTGTATATGTTGGTAAGTCTTTGCAGAATATAGCTCACATATTAGGTCACATTTTATAGAGCTATGAGCCAGGCAGACTTTCAGAATAGAAACAGGAAATAAGAACTGAGATAATAACTACTTTGCTCTTAAATGTTTGACATGCGTCAAGCTTCTCTAAAGCCACAGAAAATATGATGACAGGAAGAAATATGACATAGGCATGTATAATCAAAACAGAAACATTTTTAAAAAACAATTGAAAGCATTAATATAGCACTCTAATACATTGTCTCACATCGCAGGGTTCCACTGAAAAGTTGTATGAAATAATAGTGTGAAAAAGTGAAGCAGGCTAATTGGATGTAAAGTTCTGTCTCTAAGATTGCTCGTGGATTGATTAATTCACTTTTGAATTCACCCCTATCAACTTCATCATCATGGACAACAGCTTAATTGGACTTTTAATCTCTGGAAATAAGAGCTGGTGCTCCAGTATTGGGGGAGTGGGGGGGTGGAAGGTGAGAAATGTTAAAACTGTCTTAATCTTTTTGCACATCTGCCCATTACAGAGGTGGTTTAGAATATATGATGGCTGTCCTTTTAGTCAGAATGATTTAAATCTGGGCTAAAACCATGCAGAGATTTGTTTAAATAAGAAAGTCATGTTTTCTTTGGATTGGAAGGAAGAAGGCATAATTATAGTGTTGCAAATGTGATGCTCTGCTTAACAAACTGTCAGCATTTCCAGAATAAACCTCTATTTTCAGGGGGTTAAAAACATTGCCAGAACAGAAAAAAGGGGAGGTGGGAGGAAGGGAAGGAGAAAAGAAGGGCTTCTGGGCTAAACTTTGGCAGCTATATTTAAACTGGTAGGAAGATTTTATTTTCAGTCAGATATTTATACATAATAGATCACACATACCACGTTGTATTAATTTGCAAAGAAATCCTCCTCATGCTGACTAGATATTTATTTATTTTGTAAAGGAGAGAATCACACTTCATTTCAAAAAGGGATCTGATTCTGATGAGAAGGTTCCAGTCCTCTGTATTTTTAGGAGTGGCAGCATGGTTGCATCCAGGAGCCAGGAATCTATGTGTTCCTGTTCTACCCACCAACTCCTTGTGTGGCCTTGGGCAATATGCTTAACTCTGTAACATCTCGACCTACACAGTAGTTGGCTTCATTCCCTTCTGTGCTCGGCAGCACATAAACAGGACTGCTTGTCCATCATGGCTGCATTTGTTCTGTGGTTCTGAGTTGGAATAGCTCCTTGCTAAAACTGCAGACGTTTTCATCATGTATGGTGGTGAAATTTAATGGGAACAGGAAAGAACATTAGCAAGCACAATGCTGTATACTAAGTTAGGCTGTTTTATTGTCTCTGGGCAATTAGTGGAAGAGGAAGGGGCAAAAATGGTATCATCAAAACAGGCTACTATGTTTACATTTTCCTTAGGATTCTCCTAACACCTACTCTTAATCAAGCTGCATTTCTTTAACCAAAAGTGAATAAACAATTGTCAACAGCTGAAAAATGACTGAAAAATCCAGTTAGTTAACAAGTAGATTTATTTCATAATTGTACTATTTAGAAAGCTTAGTAAATTACTGTTCTTATCAAAGCTGTTGCATACTTTGTCAAAATGGGAGTCTACATTTTTAGTGAATTTTGCTTGAAGGGAAATGCAGTGGCAAAGGAGAAATATATGGCTGCTCCCCACTCAGGGAATCTCCCTTCTTTTCACAAATTTATTCTGAAATAGGAATTTCAGAAGTCAACCTTATATAATTTCATGCACCATATGGTATCAGTTTTTACTTGCATATTTTTACAAACTTAGTCTTCTCTGGAAGACTTCTTTGGAAGACTAAAAATGGACACTAAAAAAGTATTTTCGGGCCTTGGATTCTTAATGTTAACTGGGTATATTATTTGCTGATTGTCTCCTCCTTGCCAGCAAATGTTGCACCAGTGATTTCTTTCTCTGGGTAGCTTTATGAGCCCAAATTCTGATGAAGTCAAAGTCTTGCATTTTACACAATATTTAGTGATGTTCTGCTTTCCTGGCAGAAAGCTGCAAGACATCTTAGTAAAGTGATTGCAGACACATAATTACAGGCCTTGTACAGCAAACATTGTGGTTATCTGGATGGATTTCACTCCATTATTTTCATCATATTGTAATGCTTATTTCTCGAGCTATATGGTGTGCACCAACTCTCCCTTGTCTCCTCTATTTAGTGATTGCAGCAAAAAATGACTTCTCTAATATTCACAGTTTAGATCATTATTAAACTGGTTAATTCTCCTTTCCATCATGAGATTTGGAACTTAGTCGATTATTACCAAACTCATGAATATTTGAAATCACTTTAAACCACAGAGAGTTAGCATGGCAACACAATGCTATTTTAAATGGCAAAGCTAATGTGTATCGTGTTCAACAACCAGCTAGACTTACTGGCTAAGATATGACTTTAGCAGGATATAGGATAAGGCCAAGGAACACACACTCCACAGGCAGTGTCGATGAATTTGGGGATACTCAACCAAACTTCAAATCTTGTGATAGATTTAGGATTTTCTACAACTTTAGATTTGCTAAATAACCAAGACTGGTTTAGTAGTTGCAGCGGGGGATTAAGAAAAGATCTAGTCTAGTTACTTGCATTCATAAAAATCAGATGATGAAAAACCCCAACATTTACCATAATTTCTAAAAGGCAGTGTGGTAATGTTAAACTATTTCTCAGAGGAATGGTTTCTGTTAACCTGACATTTGCAGTCTTGATACAAGATGACGTGTCAACTCTATCAATATCATGCAGCTCTGTGAGGTAAGGCACATTTACATGAATGATCCAGATGTCACTGTACAACAACAGGAGAAGACACCAAATCTTGCCGATGATATCTAGGAGACAGACATCTATAAATTATGCTCATGGTATTAGAAGCTTCTAGGCAGAAAATAATTGCATGGTTACCTAGTCTTGCCTCACCACCACCCCAGCATCTTAGTACTTACCAATAAGAATCTTTTTTAAAGGAGAATATTTGTAGCTCAGGGTTGAAATGAGGGATCCTTGGTGTTCTCTGAGCTTTACTGCTTTCTTGCAGAGGTTTCATTACCCAAACTGGGAACATTATCAGTGCTAATCAGTGCTAATCATCACTGATTGATGTTATTTAGTTTGGGTAATGGTATGTCTGCAAGAAAACAACCAAGCTCAGAAAGCACCAAGGAACCCTCTGATCAGATTTTCTCCTCCAGTTTTCCTACTCAACAGTAGCAGCTGTTCTGGATACTTGGACAAACTATTTCCCCTCTCCTCATTTTATATTTCTCTTGGTGTTCTCAGTGTCACCTCAAGCTCATTTATAGGTAAGGCAATATCTGTCTACCTATATTTAATATGTGTAATTAAACAAGGTAGTCTTGAAATTAGATAACAATGGAAATAAAGTTCTGACTGCTGGAATATACAGTATGCAAAGAGATATAACTTGCAAACTGTTCCAGTCTTGATGAAATGGTACCAGTTGTGGAAATAGGGAGTCAATACAGGTGCAAAGGGGATAGTATAGATGTGAACTGACCTTTTAACCACTCCTCTGCAGACACAGCTGCTTTTCGAAACAAACAAACAACCAGCTGTATTTGATTATAAGAAAAGTTTTGTGAAGCCAGGAGTTCCTGCCCCAATCTCACCTTAATTGGATTCACAGTGTGGCCTGCTCTGATGGGACAAAAAGACAGCTCTGAATATCAAAAGCAATGCAAGGAGAACACGCTTGCTTTGGGTGTGAGCTGGCTTGAGAAAAAAGGCACCAGTGGAGAAGTTTTTCTGCCACACTTCTTGTGGCTTTTAATGCTGTAAAAATGTTACGCTATGATCGAGCTTAAAAACAGATCCTTTGATTAAGCAGCAGCAGCCCACTGAAACTAGTGGAAGAGTTTCGTTTTATTTTAGTGAGTGCTGGNTTTATTTTAGTGAGTGCTGGATCTTGCCTAGGGTGAATTCTCCTGGGATAAGATTTCCACCCAAACCTGCCAGTTTAGTTTTGCATTTGAGGAGTTTATCACATTTAATGTTACACTCAGTGTATAGAATGCACTTCAAATACATCAGCCAACCCTTTTTAAAGTATTTAGTTCCATATAGTATATTCTTGCCAGTGCACTCCTCTGTCAGCTTGCCTAACTCTAGACCAAAAAAAAAAAATCTAGGTAAGATTTTAGGGACATATGTTGAGAATTGCTTTGGCTCCAAGGTGACAAAGTTTGCAGAACCTGCTTTGGAAATCCCACAACAAATCAATTTATGGATTTCATTCCTTTATTCCAGGAGTGTCAAACTCAATTTCAAAAAGTGTAAATCAATGTGAAGTGGTATATAAGTCTAAGTCTAAGTGCTATTGCTATCTTTTTGAATACAAAACGGGGAGCCATGAACCTTGCCATTTGATGACATTACAGATCTATCATATTACTTGAGAAATCAGACTGTCAGAGTGTCTGAGACCTTGGAGAACTGTTTTCTATGGAAATTGACATAAGTTAATAAGTAGGTGGCTCAGTGGCTAAGATGCTGAGCTTGTTGATCAGAATGTCAGCAGTTCAGCGGTTCGAATCCCTAGTGCCGCGTAATGCAGTGAACTCCCATCACTTGTCCCAGCTTCTGCCAACCTAGCAATTCAAAAGCATGTAAAAATGCAAGTAGAAAAATAGGGACCACTTTGGTGGGAAGGTAACAGCACTCCATTTGCCTTTGGCATTTAGTCATGCTGGCCACATGACCACAGAGATGTCTTCGGACAGCGCTGGCTCTTTGGCTTAGAAACGGAGCTAAGTGCTGCTCGTGGAGTTGGAAATGACTAGCACACATGTGCAGGGGAACCTTTACCTTTAATATGTAGTAAGAATAGTACAGATGGATCCAAGGATGATTCAGTATAAGACGCCTTTGCATCTACATCTGGGTGGCTATACAATCATGTATTCTCATTAAATAACAGAGGGTGGCAGTGAAATATGGAAAATGGTATCTGTTTTCTTTTGATATTGGAATATGGTGAGTATCAGTTACTTGGGGAAGAAGCCCAAGGTACACTTGGGAGGGATGCAAAAGCTCCATATGAATCCATGGGTTTATTTTATAGGATGATTTGAGTTCTGCCAAATATTTGTAGTGTAAAGAAATCATAAAAATTGGCTGGTGGTCTTAGCTAGTGGGTGTTCCCTACAAAGTTGAGAATGTTGAATGAACTGTGTGAAGAATGTTCAAGCTATTAGTTTAAAGAAAAAAAAATTACAGTTTTCAAGGAATCCCTTGAAATATAGATGACAGAAATACATTTTCTCTTATCTAAAGTAGACAAGGAATTTTTGCTCTAGGCTTCACCTGCCTGTAATCATCATAACTTGAATTTCCTTGGTGAGACATATGAAGATTTTGTTTCTTTCCTTCTTTTTATGCTCTGTCTTGAGAAACCATTGCTACCTGTAATTTGATCATTTTTTTTACATATACTCTGGTCACCTCCGTTTTATATACATAATCATAAATTTAATAATTCTCAAAGTGTAACTTGTATCTGTGCCTATCTTGATTTCATCTGAACTTTTCAAGGAAATAGCATGATTTACAAAAAAATGTGTGCTGTTTTGACCAACAATTTATACAATTTATGAAAGCATTTATCTACGCATGTGATGACAACTATAAAAACTTCAGAAAAGAATGCAGCATATGTCAAGTAAGTTATAATCAGTTATTTCATATCCCACTCTAGTATTGACTTCCAGTAGTTACAAGTGTCATATTTCTTGCTTAATATATTTCTTAGGAACAGCTGATTTCAGTTGTTTAGAGATGGATTATTTTTGTTGATTTATTTTTAACAAACTAAAAAAATGTTGTTTATGCTTTATAACAATTATAGTGACTCTTAGTAGTAATGTTTGTAATAGCAATATGTGATTGGAAGGATTCCTGAATTTGAGTATATTATAAAATATCTAACTTCTTATGTATATTGTAATTTGGCTATCTTTATCTTTTTTATAAAACCTTTGTAAGCACTCTATAAATATATAATATTTGCAATTCCAGTTATGCAAGTTGATTAATCAGTGAGTCTTCAGCTTGGAATTTCCCGGATAAGGCAGAATTGTATCTTTCTAGTTATGTACAAAGACCTACAAAGGCGGGTATTGATAATTTTACATACAACTAAAACCAGAAGATTAAGAGCAAGTTACCCAGAGTTAGTTTGGAATTTGACGGTGCCAAAATTAAATAAATAAAACAAGTTGCTGGATTCTTTTGTTTATGTACCTATAAAATTGGGGTTTGTGGGTATAATCAAGATTTTCAGAATATTTTTTTTTTAAGAAGGACTCTGTAGGAGTCATTTGGAAAGGCTAATCCAGAGGTAACTGGAAATAAGTCTAAATTCAAAACTTATGAAAGAAACAGAAATCTGTAGTAATATTATGCTATTGTTTTTGGCTAATTATAATGATATGGATTGGCTTATTTTTCAGTTTCTGACTTTTGATGACTCCTCTTGCACTTTGCTTTCTGAAAAAAAGGAATATATTATTTGGGAAAAGTCTCTTAACTTTTTACTACTAAGAGAGTTCCAGTGACAAATACAGTACAATTCTTTTAGAATGTAAAGGAATCTTTTACAAACAGCTACCTGATTTCGCCCTGTCTAGCTAAATGGTTTTAAGGGAACAGGAAAGATACTATCCATATCCTAAAGCTGTGTAACCTTTAGTTTGACCATATAAGAAATGAAGAGTGGGAAAATTACAAAAATACATTTTCTTTCATGGGAAACAGAAGTATGTTCAGAAAGGAACATTTTAACCATGAATTCTTTATGTGGTCTTCAATTAAATCAGGAATTCTCCTTTCTGAACCTGTGGGCAGTAGCCTTAATGAATGATGGCTTTTACATAAACTCTTTTCATCTTAGGATATAAAAGCACTTTACAAACATTGATCAGGCTGATTGATGTAAATCCACTGAACTTCAGCCATCACTAAGGCAGTGGTTCAACAACCCAGGAAAAATGTTTTTATCCATCTGGAAAAGGCACAGAAATGCAAATAAGATATGTACAGTGCTGTGAAAATGACTTTGAAAACGATCAGATTTGATCTCTATCTGTATGGACATAGGTTGACCTAATGGAAAAACCATGGGTTTGTTCAAATTCCCCAGCAACAGTCTCTGATTTTTTCCCTTTTCTTTTGTTCAATTATGTCTGGAGTCATTGCAGTTTTCTTGACAAGCTTTTTTCAGAAATGGTTTGCTATTACCTCCTTCCTAGAGCTGACTGAGCCAGTAGGGAAATAGAAACATCCCACATTCATTCAGGCTACATATCAGTGGTCTGCATTTCCTGCAGGTCAATTTGAAAAAAATATTATTTTATATCAGCATTGAGAACTCTGAAAGAAACATTTTGGAAATCACAGCCACAAGTACAGAGGGTTGTCCTTCAGAAGTCTCTTTTGTGTATTTGAATAATGGAAACCAAAAGAATCAAGGTGTAATTGCAGTCTGTTGGTTGTTACATGAGACTCAAGATAACATATAGATAACAGGTACTATAATATTTTTTTCAATGTGGCTTATCATCTTGCTATGGAAATGTGAATGTCCAGGAAGAGGGATCTGGAATATTGCTTGATTGTGTTGATACTTTCTACGATGGCTACCTCTATGATGCTTGGTGTACCATGGAGATTTTTTTTGTTTTTTGTTTATTCAGTGCCCAAATAAAAGCAGTAAGAAAAAACATTGGTTTGAAAGAAAAATCAGAACCAGATTACTCATAGAGAAAGCCAAAACTATTTCCTGTGGTTAGGGTCTCCAAATCATTCTAACTGCCTAATAAAATACATGGAACTTATTTTCAGGCTATTTTGTTGACAGGAAAATCAAATTTAAGATATGACTTTGGGGAAGATCTCAAGTTTGGGGAACAATACAGGTCATGATGACCAAGATTAATTTCATTTTAGAAAACTGTGTTCCCTTATTTTTGAATTTTTACTTATTTATATGTCTCTTTTTGAGCCATTGCCATCAACAATAGTAATCGGGATATTTAAGGCAACATGTTTTGGAAACTTAGCCGATTCTATTTAAATTTAAAACCTTTTCTTTTAAACTATTGCTGAGCAATGCTGTCAACCCAAGCTATTTGGAGGGCAGGGGTGAGGGAAGGTGAGGTTATGTTTGATGTAATAATTTTGTCAAGATTAATGACCAGGTCTTATAATTGATCACATTTTGAACAAACCTATTTTATATATTTTTTAAAATGGGGATCTCCAGTTTTTACTAATAATTAAATGCTAGTCTCACATTGCTTAAGAAGTATTGGTTTGCAATTGGATTATGCTGCTATTTGTAAAATTATTCAAAAGGCAAGGCAAGAAATCTCATCAAAACAGATTAATGGGAGTATTCTTTGATCACTATGGCTCTTAAAGATGGAGATTGAGAACTAATAGGAAGAAATTCTATGAATTTCAGGGAAAGTAGCAGCTTTTAAACAGATGGGTTCAATTATGGAAAAAGCAGGAAGATGTTTGTAAATCTGCTGATTTAGTTCAATTGTATTAGCATTTTCCTTCCTGGGTTCCTGAGATTGTCTCTTGGATTTTTTTGTTTTGTTTTTTGTTTTTTAATTATCAATGTCTGGCAAAACTTTCTTCTTGTAATTCTCTTTGGCAAGTTGGTAATTTTGCCCAACAAATGTTTATAAGAACTTTGTTTGCCAAACTTGCAGAAGTAGAGATTGGAGCCTCCAGAATTAGATACATGTGTTAAATCTAAACTCAGCAGAGCTCTTTGGCTTTTTCCATATCAATGTGAAGAAGCTCACTAAGCATTTGACCATCCTCAGATCCCTGGTGGAGGATGGAGTACTTGTTTCCTAGTGCAGGTAATTGCTGGTTAGGATTGGAGCCAGCAAACTGGCAAGTCGCAAACAAGGCAACAAGATCACTTTCTTTGTTAAGTGCAGGGGTGGGATTCTACCAGTTTGCACCTATTCGCTGGAACCGGATGTTAACATTCTAAGCAGTTCAGAGAACCGTTAGAAGAAATTACTGGCCTAATCCTGTAAGTAAGGCAGGAAGGAAACATTCTGGTGTTGCTTACAGAATCTGCCTCTCCGTTAACCCTTATTACATTCTTGGCAGGATGAGACTTACTGTCTCAGGAACCTCTCTGGAGTTTTGTTCCCTCCTTTACTGGTACTTTGCTTGTATGGAGTGACCATTCAAAGTTACAATGGCACTAAAATAAGTGACTTATGACCATTTTTAACACTTATGACTGTTGCAGTACCCCCACAGTCATGAGAAGCCAGGTGAGAAGTTGTGTGCCTTGATGTGAGTGATAAGGAGTTGGCTACGCCCAACCAATAACATGACTACCTAGCCATGCCCACAAACTTAGCCATGCCCACAGAACCAGTTATTAAAAAAATTGAATCCCACCCCTGGTTAAGTGTGTGAATTTCCAGACCGCTTATTTTCTTTCCTCTGTGTCCCTGAATGGCATTCAGAGGAGCCTTATGCATTAGGTAATCTTCTTTGCCTTGTAGTCTGGTAATCAGGACTCCAGGCAGACTCATCTCTTGATTTGCCTTTGAAGATACTAACTTCATGAACTCCAATCACTTCCTGATCTCTCTGAGAAAAGCTCTAAGCTTTTCTGCCCTGTATTTGGTTTTCATTGTGTCCAGTCACAACCCATCCAGAGTTTGGCAATTTGGTAGAAATGTAGAAATCCTGCAGACAGCAGGTACAAGTAGAGGAAGGAAAAGGGGGACAAGAAAAATTCACTTATAAATGAATATAGTTCTTATTTGTATGGCCACATCTTGGTCTGTATTTGTTCTTCAGGAACCCCGTAAACATAATTGACAAATATACATTTTAAAAGGGTGTTTTTACAGCACCATAACCTATTCAGTACAGGTAATCCTTAACTCACACAACCTTTGTTGTGGATTCCCTAAAGTTTGGGACATTGTTTCTGTAATTTGCTAAATACACTGCTCAAAAAAATAAAGGGAACACAAAAATAAGACATCCTTCAATGAATGAAATATTCTTATTAAATACTTCATTCATTACATAGTTGAATGTGCTGACAACAAAATCACACAGAAATTATCAATGGAAATCAAATTTAGCAATCCATGGAGGTCTGAATTTGGAGTTACACTCAAAATTAAAGTGGAAAAAAACACGACAGGCTGATCCAACTTTGATGTAATGTCCTAAAAACAAGTCAAAATGAGGCTCAGTAGTGTGTGTGGCCTGTATGACCTCCCTACAACACCTGGGCATGCTCCTGATGAGGTGGCGGATGGTCTCCTGAGGGATCTCCTCCCACACCTAGACTAAAGTATCCCCCAACTCTTGGACAGTCTGTGGTGCAACGTGACGTTAGTGGATGGAGCAAGACATGATGTCCAGATGTGCTCAATTGGATTCAGGTCTGGGGAACGGGCGGGCAAGTTCATAGCATCAATGCCTTCATCTTGCAAGAACTGCTGACACACTCCAGCCACATGAGGTCGAGCATTGTCTTGCATTAGGAGGAACCAGGGCCAACCGCACTAGCATATGGTCTCACAAGGGTCTGAGGATCTCATCTCGGTACTAATGGCAGTTAGGCTACCTCTGGAGCACACGGAGGGCTGTGCGACTCCCTAAAGAAATGCTACCCTTCACATTACTGACCTACTGCCACCCACTCCAGTCATGCTGGAGGGTGTTGCAGGCAGCAGAACGTTCTCCATGACATTTCCAGACCCTGTCACGTCTGTCACATGTGCTCAGTGTGAACCTGCTTTCATCTGTGAAGAGCACAGGGTACCAGTGGCGAATTTGCCAATCTTGGTGTTCTCTGGAAAATGCCAAATGTCCTGCATGGTGTTGGCTGTAAGCACAACCCCCACCTGTGGACGTCGGGCCTCATACCACCCTCATGGAGTCTGTTTTCTGGCTGTTTGAGCAGCCACATGCACATTTGTGGCCCGCTGGAGGTCATTTTGCAGAGCTCTGGCAGTGGCCTCCTCCTGTCCCTCCTTGCACAAAGGCAGAGGTAGAAGTTCTGATGCTGGGTTGTTGCCTCCTACAGCCTCCTCCCTGTCTCCTGATGTATTGGCCTGTCTCCTGGTAGCACCTCCATGCTCTGGACACTATGCTGACAGACACAGCAAATCTTGCACAGTTCGCATTGATGTGCCATCCTGGATGAGCTGCACTACCTGAGCCACTGTTGTGGGTTGTAGACTCCGTCTCATGCTACCACTAGAGTGAAAGCACCGCCAGCATTCAAAAAGCGACCAAACCATCAGCCAGAAAGCATAGGAACTGAGAAGTGGGTCTGTGGTCACCACCTGCAGAACCACTCCTTTATTGGGGATGTTTGCTAACTGCCTCTGCTTTTCACCTGTTGTCTATTCCATTTGCATAACAGCATGTGAAATTGATTGTCAATCAGTATTACTACCTAAGTGGACAGTTTGATTTAAGAGATTTCACAGAAGTATGATTGACTTGGAGTTACATTGTGTTGTTTAAGTGTTCCCTTTATTTTTTTGAGCAGTGTACATTAACCTTCCCTAGGCTTATGACTCTGAGCGATGTATAGTTCAACAAAATGAAACAAACTGAGATAATAATACCAAAGTTAAATAATAATCCATAAAAATACAATAGAAATCTACAGAAATAGGTAGTCCTTGACTAACAACCATAATTGAGCCCAAAATTTCTGTTGCTAAGTGAGATTTTTGTTAAGTGACATTTATCCCATTTTGCAACTTTTCTTGGCACAGTTGTTGAGAGGATCACTGGAGCTAAGTTAGTAATGTGGTTGTTAAAGGGAATCTGACTTCGTCATTGACTTTGCTTGTCAGAAGGATGCAAAAGGGGATGATCGTATGACAATGCAACTATCATAAACATGACTCAGTTGCCAAACATTTCAATTTTGATTATGTGACCGTGGGAATGCTGCAATGGTCCATAATGTGAGAAATGGTCATAAGTCACTTTTTTCAATGCTCTTGTAATTTAGAATGGTCACTAAATGAACTCTTATAAATCGAGGACTATATGTGTTAGGGGGTTATTTTCTTGCAAAAAAACCACCTTATTTATTACTGCTTTCTTCCAAGAAGTTTTTTTAACTTCTCTATCTAAACTATGATCTTGGGTTATTCTGCAAGTGTCCCATCATAAATTTTTACATTTACAACGTTCCATATATTGTATTTCAAATTACCAGTTCTTTATAAGTGTCATAAAGTTCATTCTGGAAGAGGGGTTATTAATCCATAGCTAGAGAATTAAGGGAGAGAAAGATGTATTTGTTTTGTTATGTGATATTGCTAAAACCCAGGACTACCAGATCTGCTGTTATCTAATGGTCGTCCAGAGTTTTAAAGCCCAAATCTTACTCCAGTCCATAAACTTCAAACTGTTTTAATAGCAAATTGAAATTTCTCTCTTACTTTACCATTTAAGTACCTTTTTCTTCCAGTGGTTTTGTGGGAGCCTCTAATGGGCCTTCTTATGACTAAATATAATAATCATGTAAAGCCCATGTCACACCGGCCAACAGATGCAAAAAGGACACAACGGACGAGCAAAATGTTCCATCCGTTGTTATCC
>BHFT01046727.1:0-67643 GCA_004320025.1 Laticauda laticaudata
AGTGAACCAATCCGTAAGTGGTCTTTTCGGCCAATCAGAATGAGGGACTTGGAACCTACCAAGTTCCATACAGAACACTGATCACTATTGGTGTTATCTGCTTTCTTTTGTCACAGTGATTCTACTTCTATTTGCAGGTCTTTGTATTTTTTTATTTTCTGCAATTCCTTCTCTTCTCCTGTCTCTAGGTACTGCCACATCCATTATTTAGGCTTCTTTGTCTTTCTAATTGACAAATATTAAATCTGGGGTATTATGTGGCAGATGCTTCGTCAGTTTGAAATCTAGTTCCAGAGTACTTTAGTTTTTTTCATTTTCTATCAGGATTAGAATCTTGTGGTCCTTAGAAAAGGGCAGGAAGGATCTTGATGGACTTTCAAGATTCTGCTGGGAGACCTTATTATAAAGTAGAATTCCTAGAAGCTCTTCAGGGTCTATTTCTTAGCTTGACCTAGTTTTGGGCTTCTTTGAACTAAAGCAAGTTCTGCTGAATACTGAGCACCAAATAACAACTATGGTGACTCTCTTTATGATTCTTGCAAAATAGTAGTGAAGTTGAGTCTGGTCATGTGCTGATTTGACTTATGGCTGCAATGACTTACAACTGAAATTCTGGTCCTAATTGTCATAAATTGAGGACTACCTGTACAGAGTTCGGCAACTAGGGTTTACCTACAATCCTTGAAGGCACAACATGGGATTGGGTTTGTTCGTTTCTTACTGCAGGCCACTTCTGGGAGGAGCCCGTTTTCATTTCAAGATTGCTTTTCTCCCATTCAGGATAGGAGAACCCAGAAAGCCTTAATTGTGCAGATTATATGAGTTCTGCGAAGTCTTTGTCAGTTTAAAAAAATGAACAAACATGTCCCTTTCAATGCAGTTAATTAAATACAAAGAATGTATACAAAGAACAATGCCAGTGGGTGACTGACCACAAGAAAGATGCTTCTGTTTAAAGTATTTTTATAGAAACAGAAACACATGGGGTCTTAAAAATAAACCAAAAAGAAAATAACAACAAATTTCTAGGCAATAAATATGCTTTTGCATCACTTTGCAGTTGAAATTCTTTGTACAAAATTGTTAATTAAAAATTTTATTTGGAATTGTTCCCAGCCCCAAAGCCAGAGTGAAATTGTTTTCAAAAACCTGCACACACACCAAAAATAAATAAATAAATAAATTCAAAGATATGGAAGGCCACAGCTGTGAAGATATGAAGTGCTACTCTGCACCAAATGAATTGGAACAAAATAAGTACAGTGACTGTTATGCTGTTCATTTTGGCTCCATTCTTTTCAGTAGCACAGTCTAACTTGTCACTTTATATCGATTCCATCTGTTTACACTCTGCAGTGGATTGGCTTCCTATGGCGAATATTTCCTATTTACCAGCTGGTAAAGACAGGCCAAACCAGATAGGAAAGAATTAGATTATTTTCAAATCCCCATAAACACAAAATGAAAAGGAGAAAAAAGAAAAAGGGATGGGAACCTTTTTCCCCCTCTTTCCATTTCTTCTCAGGCTGCTTCGTGTTGTTCTGGCAATTGAAAAAAAGCCCTTATGTTGGCAGAAATATGTTTACACCTTAACATACTGTTGTTTATTGCATATGTGAAGTCCCTGTTGATGTGATGCTAATGAGATTCCTGATGCTGGATTCTTTAAAGAATGAAAAAGGGAGGCTGGATTTTAAACCAGGCTTGCTCTGTTCTGTAACCCAGAAAGCTGAACAGAGTTCTCTATAGCATTGTTCCTCAACCCTGACAACTGTAAGGTATGTGAACTTCAACTGCCAGAACTCCCTAATCAGCATGCCACAAGAACTTTAGGTGAGAATGACCATGTCATATTAGAATTTAATATAAAGGATGCTGCAACAGTCGTGAGTGTGAATAATGGTCATAAGTTACTTTTTTCCTGTGTCGTTGTAACTTTGAATGGTCACTCCACACAAGCAAAGTACCAGCAAAGGAAGGGAAAAAAACTCCAGAGACGTTCCTGAGACAGGNCACAAGCAAAGTACCAGCAAAGGAAGGGAAAAAAACTCCAGAGACGTTCCTGAGACAGGAAGTCTAGTCCTGCCAAGCATGTAATAAGGGTATGTAAATGAACTGCTGTAAATTGAGGACTGCTTGTATTTGAGCTTTACCTCCGAGTGTCCACTGTGAAACCCAGAAACACAGGCTTTTTAAACAAACTGCATCACTGCTTGGTTTGGTGGCAGCAGTCCCTCAGATAGAAAGTCCATACAGGGAGTGGTAAGGGCAGCCGAGAAGATTATAGGAAGCTCACTTCCACTCATTCAGGATACTGCTTATAGGTGTTATTTGCTTAGAGCTCAAAGCATCGTCAGAGACCCCACACACCCACTTTATGGTCTGTTTCTTCTGTTTCTGTGTCTCTGGGAGGAGGTTTCCAAATATTTCTAGCAGGACTACCAGATTATGTAACAGCCTTGTTCCCCATGTCACCCGTCAGGTAAACTCCCAAGATTCATTTTTCTCACCAAGTACATGTATATATCTAAACTAGACTGTTTTTCTGTGTTGAATCATATAATATATGTGGGTATATGCATAATTTTGTATTTATTTATTGTATCTTGGTTGTGTAGTGTATATTGGAAGAGGTGACCTTTTGAGAGCTGTATGCAACAAATTTTTGATTTTAATGTATGCCGATCAGTGTACAAAGTGACAATAAAGTTCTATTCTGTTCTATTCTGTTCTATCCTGTCTTATAAAAATTAAAATAGTTGAATCAGGACTTCACATCATGAACATTGAAATTCAATGGTGACTCTGCTGCTTCATTCACCTTTATAGCCAAACTGAAGCACAGCCATTGAAGCTCTGAGTGATGATGAAGAGGCTTCATTGCTGTGATGAAAGCATGTCTTGGCTGCAATCTGTCTTGACAGCTCTTTAATATGCAAATAGCTCACTGGATGCCAGAGACAAATGCCATTCGCCAGAGACTTTGTCTGGCACCTGGTAGAAAGCCACCTGGGCATGCAGGCATACACTGGGCGGTGCCAGTGTGCAAAGGCCAGGCTGCAGCAACAGCTTCAGGTTAGAGTTAGACTGTTGCTTCAAACAGCTCTGAGAAACCAGCCCTGGTCAGGAGGGTGAGGCCAACACGAGGAATTCACACTGAATAAAGTGCAATTCAGACATTTTACCATTGGTAATGAGTACCCTGTTCCAGGTATCTAGACCTCATTAGCTAAAGCAATGTTTTCTCAAGCTTAGCAACTTGAAGATATGTGAACTTCAACTCCCAGAATTCCCCAGTGAGCCTTTCTGGCTAAGGAATTCTGGGAGTTGAAGTCCACACACTTTCAAACGGTTGAGAAACACTGTTTTAGAGGATGGTTGACCTTGAAAGGGAGAGAATGCTGAGATAGAATGAGACTTCTAGCGTAAAGATACTGCAAGGTGTGGTTAAAAAAGGTCAACATAGCGGGGCCATTGAAGCTCTGCCTGTTTTTTATGAGCATATAACTTGTCTATTTTTTTGGCTCCATCTTGCAAGCACCCTACTCTTGCACCAGAGGTGAGATTCAGCAGGTTCTGACCAGTTCTAGAGAACCGATAGTGGAAATTTTGAGTAGTTTGGAGAACCGGAAAATCCCACCTCTGACTGGCCCCACCCCCACCTATTCTCTGCCTCCCATTGAGTCCAAGCTGATTGGCTGGGTCTGCATTTGGTTGCCCTGCACAGGAGAACGGAGCTGGAAAGCAGGTTAGTGGGGTGGGGAGGGAATGGGGATTTTGCAGTAACCTTCCCCTGCCATGCCCACCAAGCCATGCCCACCAAGCCACCCCCACAGAACCAGTAGTAAAAAAATTGAATCCCCACCACTGTCTTACACCATTCTCTTGCACAACTGCTGAGAATCTCTACAGCTGATGGAAATGCATGAGGCACTGGTCTCTCTCTTAGCACTTACGACACCAAGGATCATCAAACGCAGGATAAAAAAGGCTTTGAATTCTTCACTATCTCCCCCCAAAAAATGCATGGGGATTGTTCTCTGCTCTGTCCTGAAATTGGTAGATCGATTACAAGAATGCAGGCCTTCGGATTTGAGGGCAAAAAGTTTTGCAAGGGGCCCCTTCTGTGAGACCCTTCTGAGTTAAGACTAACTCATGAGATTTGCAACATTGGGGGTCCTGTTCAAAGTGGAAGCCCCTTGTGGGGTGTTACCTTCTCTCGTAAGAGGCACTCCATTTGGCTTAAGGTCCTGGTTCGGCTTTCTCGGGGATTATTCCACCTGAAAAACCAACCAGAAATTAAGGTCACTCAACCTTTTTTTAAAATCAAGCCTGCCCTCTTACCAATATTTTTAGCTGGGGATAAAAATAGAACTGCCAGCCCCTGGTGGCAGTTGAGCCTGGTCAGTGGGAAGCAATGGGCCACAGCTGCTTCTGAGGAGAAATCTAGATTAGGAACCATGAGACTTACAATTTTTTTTTTACATCTTCCTTTTTAGTTTTAGTTTGAACAGCCAAGAAGAAAGGAATGCTGCCACAAAGTAGAGAATATAAACCTCTACACCACATCTTTTCCTGATTTAAATCATCCCCCTCTTCGGCAGCACAGAAGAAAATAGAACTCAGTTTCAGATGCTGAATAAAACTAAATATCTCTCCTCTCAGCTCCTCTTGTCTGTCCGACAGTGGGTTTCCCATCATTTCATCTACCTCAGTTTTTAATATTGGTTTGCAGATGAGCAAAGAATAATGCAAGTATGTTGTAAGGCAGTGTTTCTCAAACGTTGGCAAATTGAAGATGTGTGGACGTCAACTCCCAGAATTCCCCAGCCAGCATGAAGTCCACGCAGTTCAAATAGCCATGTTTCAGAAACAATGCTCTAAGGATTTATTTCTACAGTATCATCAGTTATGCAGCATTTATGAGACTGTGCAACACTTCAGAGGCCATGTCTTCACAGGACAGGAGGAACAAAGATTCACGCCTCTGTTCCACATCTCAAAGCCTTTACTCCTTGGTGCTGGTTTTAGAGTTGCCAACAGATTCTATGTCTTTCAGCCAGTTTGGGGAAGCAGAACAACTGAAGCACTAGATTCACAGCCCTGAATTTTATTTAATTTAGTTTTAGAAGGTCATTGTTCAGATCAGAATCTTTCCTTAGCTAACTTCCTCAAACAGGAAGGGAGAAAGAGCATTTTACTTTCCCAACAGTAACACATGAATATAGAATATATTACAGAAAAGAAGTGTCTGTGGGGCTCTAATCATATAATCAGGGAGACTATCTTGGTTTTTTGGATCCTACATTGGTGAATCTAATCTGACTAAAGTGCAACCCATTGAAGGTCATAAAGAGGAAAAGCCAAAGTGGTTTTTACATTGGCTTTAAACCCACAGAAAATATGTCTATTGATTGTAGCCAACTAAAACAGCCTAGATGAAACTATAATCTGAGAGAGCCAGAGCAGTTGAGTTGGACAAGGCCTGGAAGACTCTCAGGTTCAAATCCATCCTCAGCCAAGGAAGGTCATTGGGTGATATTCTGGCATGGAATAAAGTGTGCTACGTATATTGCGTTTAGATAAGATATAAGTCTACCAAATAAATATTGATGGGGGATAAAGATCATCCAGTTCTGCTTGGAAATATGAGGCAGTATCCGGCCAGACAAGCTTGTCCTTTAGTCTTGACCAGAAAAACTGTATACATAGTCTATTGTATACATGGAGTTTCTGCTGAAAACAGCAGCCCAAGGCAAGTGTTTGCCTTTTATTCGTTTACTTAATTTTGCTTATTGCTGCTGTAAGTAAATGCTGTTTACACCGCTGGCTTTATACTTTGCTATTCATATTTTGCTATTTTGATTTCTCTGTTACCTCAAATAGCAAGAAATAAATTGAATCAACATCCTTACTTTGCGCTGATGCTACTGGTGGGCCTCGCAAACATTGACAAGAACTCAAGATATGGAACTGTAACTCTGGTAATTCCTGGGACCTGTTTCAATTTTTTAAAAAAGCTGATTATTTTTCAACATAGTGGAGAATGATCATGTCCATCCCTTCCCATTCTTCCTCTCAGTAGTACATAATTAAAAGCATAATCAACCTTTCTTTGGTTATATATTTCCAAATAAATAATTTCACCAAACAGTTAATTTCTTGCATTAAAATATTTGCAATCTCAAATGCTCTCAATATTATCCACTGTAATTTATATCAACAGCTAATCTCTTGCATCAAAACATTTGCAATCTCAAATGCTCTCAATATCACCTATTATAAGTTATATCAAACTATTTCAAATCCTATGCAAGTTTCTGGGGGATTTATTTCATTATATAACATTTTGACATACTGCTTCTATTTAACAGGAGTATTAATTCAGTTAGAATTCTAAAGACAAAAATATCCAAGGTCTCTAATCTCACAATTAATTCATTATCTCATTCATTCCAAGGAGTTAAGTAGTAAAATGTTTCTGGACTACAATACTTCCTGTGTGATAAAGCACTGTACATTCAGTTTCTCTTCACAACAGCAGTCAAGTTGGCTACCATCTGCTGTGATCACTTTCCAAACATAACGTGTTTAAAAACAAAGGCTATATTCTGCTGCTATTAACTAGCCTGGGTTGATCTCAAAAAACCAAGCAGGGTAAGATCCAGTTAGTACTGGGAGGGAAGACCACTAGGAAATTCCAGGGCTGTATATTACACTGAGAGATTAAAACAAAAAACAATATCCATATCTTGGAGGACAGCAATAATGAACTACTTTGACCCTATGGTCAAGAAGTTGACACGGACATGTCCATAAATGGCATGAAATTTGTTCCACAGTGGGAGAGAGAGAAGGTGTGGGCCCATTCTCCTGTAGGTGTTTCATTTTGAAAAAACATAAGCAAGGTCAGATCAGATTGAACAGATCTTGCCTTTCCAGGTAGACCAGACAGAAAACACAATCAGATGAGCTAATTTTACTTTATTGGAAGGCTACATTAAGGAAATCTTGCAAGTTATATAGCAGCAATCCACCAACCTTTACGGCTTGGCCACCCAATGGGAGAAGGGGGAAGAGGGGAACCAACTTGCATAAGTTGGACATGTATGTGCTGGCCCGCTGCTCATGCAAGTCAAAGTGCACACTTTTTGTGCAGTGGACCACTCCTTTTGCAAGTTGAGCTGCATGTGCACCAGCCAGTCACTCATGGGGCCCAGTTCTGAATAGGCAACAGCTTGGGTAGTGGGTTGCGGCCTGTGAATTGGGGACCCTTGTCCTATAATACAAATATGCCGTTGTCTCTTTTACAGCCTGAGAAGTTAAAGGGTTTCCTTTTGGGCTTTCTTTTCCTGCCCACTGTGCAGCTCTTATTCAATCTTTCCTAAGGCAGCATCTCTCCCCACCTCACCCCCAGTCTCCCAAAGTCATTCCCACATGCCATTACATTGGGAGATCACCAGGATTGTCATGCCCCTGGTGGAGACTGACTCTGAGGAAGAGGAGGAACAGCCAACAGGGAGTGGAAGTGTGGCTCCAGAGGTGGTGGAGGAGGCTGGGGAAGGGCAGAGGCCGGCTGAGCAGTCAGAGGAGGACCCAGGCCCATCCCCTCTCCATCCTAGGGCACACAGGGAGGAGAGGATCAAAAATGTGGTCTACATGGGAGAAGAGGGCCATGATCCTCTTCATGGGTTGCAGCTGTGAGTTCTGTATAAGAGTTTGGAACTGCATGTTCACAGACACTGGAGTCAAATTATGCTTTCTTTGGATGAGGTTTACCTTTGTTGGTGTTCTTTCCATGGACTCTCCCCAGTTATCTTCCTGGAATGTGTGATTAATTATCTTGGTTTGCCTTGGAACTCTGGTCAATGTGGTAGATAATTTTGTAGATAATTTTGCTTCATTATCTACTTTTTGAATTTAAACTGTGACTAATAAAAGTTACAAGTTGAAGGCATTACAAGACCTTGATTCATGTTTTAGTTTTGTGCTATTTTTTGAGACACTATGGATCATCAAGGATATCTCAGGCCTGAAGATATCATGCATCGCCATATGCAGAGCCATTGTTTTATTACAATGCAATTTCCTGAAGATTAAATTGATTAAGTCATCCTGATTAGCTGTGATTTCTTTAATGGATTATAGTCAACAAATGCATAACTGAATTGGGTTCAATAACACAAATACATTTATGTGCCGCTGTCATGAGAACACATACCTTTGCTAGCAACACATTAAACTGCTCATCTGTCAGAGGTAAAATGAATGTTTCAATCACTCTTCTAAATTCACCCTTAGTGATCTTCAGTGTCTGATCGATATCAATAATCTGAAATGCTTTTTTGATTTCATCTTCTTTTGCAATTATTTTCTGAAGCAAAATCTGCTCAATAACATCGGGTGACAGCGTGGAGTCAGGGACAGATTTGACAGAAACAGCTGCAAAAGACAGGATGGGTTGTAAAGCCTTCTTAAAAATAGATACAAACTGAATTATCAAGTTTAAGATACAGAATGGAATGCAAACCATTCCAAAGCAAATATTTTCTTTACAAGTAGCCCCTCAACTTATGGCCACAATGGGAGCCGAAATTTTGGTTGTCATGACCAAATTTTGATTTGCATCCATTTTTATCATGATTAATTGAATCATGTTCTGCATATTCAGCATACCCGATGGATATTTTTGGCCATTTTCTGCCAGTGACCACTGCAACCAGTTGTAAATGCAAGCTGGTGGCCAAACATTTAAATGTGACCATGTGACCACCGGGGGCAGTGGTAACTTTGGAGACAGGTTGTAAGCAGGGATGGGATTCAATTTTTTTAACAATTGGTTCTGTGGGCGTGGCTTAGCTGATGGGCATGGCTTGGTGGCCATGTGACTGGCTGGGCGTGGCTAACTCAACATCACTCACATGGAGGCATGCATCTCCTCACCTGGCCTCTCATGACTGTGGGGATGCTGCAACAGTCGTAAGTGTAAAAAATGGTCATAAGTCACTTTTTCCAGTGCCATGTAACTTTGAATGGTCACTCCACACAAGCAAAGTACCAGCAAATGAAGGAAAAAAAACTCCAGAGAGGTTCCTGAGACAGGAAGTCTAGTCGTGCCAAGAATGTAATAAGGGTTAACGGAGAGGCAGTTTCTGTAAGCGACACCAGAATGTTTCCTTCCTGTCTTAGTTACAGGATTAGGCCAGTAATTTCTTCTAACAACCAGTTCTCCGAAGTGCTTAGATTGTTAACTGGTTCTAGCGAATAGGTACGAACTGTAGAATCCCACCCCTAGTTGTAAGTAGTTTGTTTTTGAAGTCCATTGTAACTTTGTTTGAAGACCAATAGTAATTCAAAGACTACTTGTTTTCAGGAATATAAAGTAACCTATTGTGAACAAAGGCATGGAGTTTACAATCTTCCTTTTGAGACGGAATTGCTGACGTGGGGTCCAGAAGGCAAAGCAAGTGATGCCACTGGTATCTTCCTTCACTCACTACTTTTTGTAATCTTTTGCCTAGAGGTGAGCTTTTGAAAACTGAAGGTTGTGCAATATTTTGTGCCAAAACAACATAAAAGCATCACTCAACTTCATTTTGTCCATTTCAGCCATTTCCCTGAGACAGTGGATCTCAACCTGTGGTCCACAGACTCCTGAGGGGGCCACAATGGCACCACAGGGAATCCACAAAGCTTTGTGGTTATGATTGTTATGGAAAAGGTTTGTGGAATGTTGTGATTTAAATCTTAAGTTTTTGGGATCTGTGCAGTGGTGGGATTCAACCAGTATTACAACTGTTTGGTGGGCATCAGTGGTGGTATTCTACCAGTTCAGCCCGGTTCTGCCAAGCCAGTAGTGGTGATAAGCAGTGGAGACCAAACCAGTTCTCTCCCGCTGTTTGGCCCCCCTGGCCACCCGGTCTCCAATGTTCATCTTGATCCTCTGCTTTTGAAGCGCAGCTGCTTTGCACAGCACAGCAGAGTGTCTCACAGCAGCTGCTAAAGCAACCGGGAGAGTGCAGGCTTGCAGGAGGGGAGTTGAAACGCCTTTGCACCTGCGCAAAGTGTGCATTTGGTACGTGCAGGCATGCAAAGTGTGCACGCATACGCAAAGCATGCCCACCAAGCCATGCCCACCAAACTGGTGGTAAAACCTTTTGAATCCCACCACTGGTGGGCATGCGCTTCATGCACATGCGTGCCACACACACATTGTGCACATGCAGTACTTCTGAAAATAGCAAGAAAGCTTACCTTTTACTGAAGCCCAGGTGAGTAAAAACAGCCAAGGCAGGGCAATCTGGGCTGCCGTGCCAATCAGCTGGGCTTCAAACGATTGCCGGAACTACCGGTTCACCCAAACCAGTCCGTACCGGCTGAATCCTACCCCTGCATCTGTGGCCACAAAAAGTATTTAAAGGGGATTCCATGGGGAAGAAAAGATTGAGAACCATTAGAGTCTGAATCTGAGGAGAAAGCTGAACAGCTGACAGGGAGTGGGAGTGTTGCTCTGTTGGCTGTGGAGGAGGTTGGAGAAGGGCAAAGTCTGGCTGGGCAGAGCAGGGGAGAGAGAGAGAGAACAAGGGAAAGGGTGTTCAGAGGAAGACCCAGGCCTACCACTTCTTCATCCTAGAGCTCGCAGGGAGGAATAGAGAAGAGAGCAATGTGGGTTGCTTGGCTTATGGGGGAGGAAAGGGCCCTGATTCCCTTCATTAGCCACAGCTGGAAGACAATTGATAAGAAAGGCATGCTGTAGGCTGCTGGGAACAAATGTTACTTTATCTTGTGTTGTCGTGGCTTATCTGTGTTCCTGGCATCTTCCCAACCATGTGAGTTTTGCTGTGCCTTCAAATCTGAAATTCTTGCTCCTGCCCTGCCAAACTAATTACTTCAGTTTGGCTTGTTTGGACTTTAAGTTACAGTTTGTGTTGACCATGTTTTGGACTTAATTTTCTGCAGCCAATGGTGGTCCTAGGAGAGTTTTTCTCCAACCAGAAGGTAACCTGGACATTGGGGACAAAGTTGGAGATAATAAAGGGACTCTTATTGATTATCTGACTGTGTTGCCTTTGTGTCACGCTCCGGGTCATCACACACCGTCCACTGGCATGACCATTGCTGGTTACATATGATATCTCCAACAGGGGAAGTTCAATCTCAAATATTTTGCATGTTTGTGCCCAATTTGGATTTGGATCAACAATTTGGATCAGAACCATCGAGAAGGTCCTTACTTGAGGCAGATTGGACTGAGCTTTCACTGCTGCTCTTGCTATTAGTGCTGCTACTCCGTGTGGAAGATCGCCCTGATGAGTTGGATTGGACTCTGGCATTGAAAACAATCCCATGAGACTGAGGGCATAAACTCTTGAAATCAGATGCATTCACCACTCTGGACATTATTCCTGCAAGAAATAAGGGAGAACAAAGAAAGAAGTTGAACCAAAAAAAAAAAAAAAGGAGCCATGGTGGCACAATACAAAGAGGGACAGCTGGAAAAATCAACTAGAGAAAATTAAACAAGCCACCCAAGACGAAAGACACTATGGGAAGTCTTCAGGTTATGACCATAACTAAGCCCACAATTTCAGCCATAAGTTGTGAGGCCATAGAGGAGGTCACCATATGACTGGACTGGATTGTCAATGCTCCAACAAACTTTCCCCATTCAAATCATGAGTCTTTAGCCACATCTTTCAGAGTAAAAAAAAATGATTTATTAGGAGTGACCATGTCGGCATTACCTGGGTGCAGCTGACACTAAGATACATCATTCATTTCACCCTTGACCCGGGTCTTCCTCCCATCCCCAGGATGCATATTCTTCAATGGGACACATCCATAGCCAAGAGTCTTCAATCATACTCTCCAGTAATAGTCTTGCATGCCAACAGCTTCGGCTGCCTAAAAATTATCTGAAGCATTTCAGGAATGCACTACTTTCCCCACTCCCTTTCTGCTGGCAACTAAAAAGACCAAATAAGTATTTTTTAGTTGACACAGATTTTACAATCTTTTTTCCCAGCGGTTGTTAAGTGAACGCTGCAATATATCTCAGTCACATGACTATGGGGCACTGCAAACGGCCATAAATGAGGGCTGATGATTGAATGAGTAAAATGCACCAGTGTGACCTGGAGGTAGAAAGGCCCATACTTCAGATCTTTGCAACTGGTCATAAGTCCCATCTTTCGCGATCTGTCATAACAAATGATCAATAAGCAATCAGTCATACATAGAGGACTACTTCAGCTGTAGTAAAAAAAAAAAAGGAACAGGGTGACTTTAAACCTCCTTTGAGGGAGACACAATCTTCCTGGGACAGAGAGTTCCAAAGCAGAAAAGGTTGTTGTGGTTTGCCTCAAATTGAATTGAACAGGGTTGCTGCACTTTGTGCCAGTGTACAAGTCTGCAAATGTATTTTGGTGCAGGTGGATAGTTTAAATGGCACCTTTGGCCACCTACATAAAAGTTTACCCCACACCACAGGAACCTCTGAGAGAGAGGAAGATAAATAAGTAAGCAAAGGCTGTTCTCTCATGTCTGTGTTTTTTTCATGGGAAACCACCCCACGCCATCCTGGAAGTGTCTTAGGGAAAATATACAGAAAAGTGACATAATTTCTCCAGCTTAAATAGCAGATGCAGAGTGATTTTGAGTGTCTCAAAAGTAGTTAAAACAGTCAGCATGGTTGGCTGGGGAATGTGAGGATTTGAAGTCCACCCATCTTAGTTACTAATATATATGGGGAGGGGACTTCTCATTGGGCCAACTAGCCCCACTGTTGTTTGGGCCCATGTCTCCAGAGGTGGTATTCAGCAGGTTCTGACCAGTTCTAGAGAACCAGTAGTGGAAATTTTGAGTAGTTTGGAGAACCACCTCTGCCTCGCCCCCATCTATTCTATGCCTCCCATTGAGTCCCAGCTGATTGGCTGAGTCTCCTTTGGTTGCCCTGCACAGGAGAACAGAGCTGGAAAACAGGTTAGTGGGATGGGGAGGGAATAGAGATTATACAGTGACCTTCCCCCAGGAGTATGGAGGGAATGGAAATTGTACAGTATAGAACAGAACAGAACAAGAATAGAACAGAACAGAATAGAACAGAACAGGATTGAATACAATAGAACAGAACAGGAATGGAGCAGAATAGAACAGAACAGAATAGAATTCTATTCTATTCTATTCTATTCTATTCTACTCTATTCTGTTCTATTCTATGTAAGGCTACACAGCCAAGTTGAACATATAATGCTAAGTACATATTATTTACTTTATAAATAAAAATTATTTCTAAAAATATTATTTCATACTTTAATATATTAAACACTTTTTGGTTTGGCCTCTTAGAAATCTAAATCTCTATCTCTCTCACACACACACATACATCTACACTAAGTGCAGTATTTAATTTGTAATTATTGCTATATCTGTTTATTTTATTTAATAACCATATTGTAAATTGATCAGATGTAATTCTTCATTCAAAAATGGGACACATTGTCGAAAGCAATATGAAGGGGTAAATACAATATCACAGTGGAACAAGGTGATACAGAAAAGTTTTTTTATGTATTTAGTTTTTATTTAAACCAAATAGAAAATCTCTGGATGGATGGATGATGGCTAGGCAGGCAGGCAGGCAGACAATTAGTATATCTTGCTCAGACCATGACTAAAATTGTAATTGTTCCAATGAGTAGAAATACCCCGTATCTGTGATGAGGTAAATGTGCTCACTCAGAATTCTTACACAGGATGCCACAGGTTAGCACTTCTAACTATTCTGTAGTTTGTTGCTTGTGTAACTTTGTGTATTTCTTCCTGGTTGGTTGGTTTGCCTGGGGCTAGTTTGTGCTTCAGCACATTGGCTTATTACTTACCTACTTATCACATTGACACCTCAGTGTTTTGTTTCCTTCAGCCCCTGTAGGTTAGGTCAATTCAGAAAGCAGGATTAAGTCTGTTCGCGAGGCGACTGCAAACACAGACCGTGGCCATCGTACCTTGAGACGACCCGATCCGAGGCAGAATTAGCGCTGCCTGGGAAAAAAGGTGAGATCAAACGGCAGTGCAATTGCTGGAAGGCCAATCCGACTTTCTCAAGCCAGCGAATCTATCTTGCCGGGTTATAAGAAGCCCAGCATCGAAAGAGCCGCTCCTGGGCTGTAAGGGGCCTAAAGTTCTTCCAACGCGCCCCCGCCATCTCCTTGCAAGAAAAAGAAACTTTGTTTTCCCGACCCAGAAGAAGAAACCAACCGTGTTTCTCTCCTCCTCCTCCTCCTCCGTCCTGAGACGTCATTATCGGCGGAGAAGTAGGCAGCGGGGTCTGGGCTGGAGCAAGGGAAGGAGGGTCCCACCGCGAGCGGGAGAAAGACCCGCGTCCCGCTTGCAAAGTTCGCACTTTCGCGGCTTTTCGCTGCCCGAAACGCGGCGTTGCCAAGACGCTGTCGCCGCAGCAACGCGGAGCGGCTTCCCATTCGCCGAGAGGCCGCGCAAGGGGGGCTTAGCAACCGTTAAACGGGCGACAGTTGCATTCACGTGTCTGGAGAGGTTTCGCGTCGGGGGCCCGTCGTCCGAAAGCCACGCGAAGCCGCCCCCCCCCCCCGGGTTTCCTGTCGCNCCCCCCCCCCGGGGTTTCCTGTCGCCGACTCCTCGGAATGCATCCCCGGTTCAAGGGGCTTTGGCTCCTCAAGCCAAGCCTGAAAGATGCCCCCGGTGCAAATCAGGTGAGGGGGAGAGAGAGAGAGCAGGACTGCTGTGTGCGCGGGATCCTGAGCGGTGCACGTGGGAAGCGGATCGGGCGGCTTTGGCGGGAACTCGTGAGGGGCCGCGGCTCGCCCTCTGGCTGCGAAAGGAGCAGTCGGATTTCCCACCCCAGGTTTTGGTTAGATGGGGGCATTTTTCGAGCTGACCGTCTGGAAACGTCCACGCAGCAGCTCGAGAAAGGCGCCTCGTTTCGGTTTTGCGCTCCGAACCGGCGTGGCTGGACCTTCTCTTTTGGGCTGGCCGGCTAGCTGAGGTGGGGCGGCCTTGGCGTTGAAGTCCCGTCCCCCCCTTGAACTGTTTCCACCTCAGTCAAAATCTCTCTCGGCGGTAAGGCTGACCGGCGCCCGAAGCGCTGACAAATCTTGGAGCCCCCCGCCCCCCTTTCGACGTCCTGCCCAAAGGAAGCCAAGCTGAGGCGAGGTAGAAGTTTATGTGGCGCCCCATGAAGTCTGCTTCATGGCTAATACACCGCTGCCTCTCTCCCTCTCCCCCTTCCTCTTTCCTCCCTCCTCTCCTTCTCTCTCCCTCACTCTTTCCTTTCCCCTCTCTCCCTCTCCTCTCTCCTTCCCTCCTCCCTCTTTTTCCTCCTTCCCTCTCCCCTCCCTCATTCTCTCCCTCCCCCTCTCCATCTCTATCACTCCCTCCCTCTCTCCCTCACTCTTTCCTCCCTCCCTCCTCTCTTCCTCCCTTTCTCCCCCCTCCCTCTTTTTCCTCCCTCTCTCTCCTCTGTCTCTCCCTTCCCCTCTCCTTCCTCCTCATTCTCTCCCCCTCTCCCTCATCTCATTCTCTCTCCCTCACTTTCCTCCTCCCTCTCTTCCTCCTCTCATTCTCTCCCCCTCCCTCCTCCCTTTTTCCTTCCTCCCTCTCCCTCCCTCCCTGCTCTCACTGTCTCTCCCTTCCCCTCTCTTCCCTCCCCATTCTGTCTCCCTCTCCCCCTCTCCCTTCCTCCTCTCATTCTCTCTCCCTCACTCTTTCCTTTCCCCTCTCTCCCCCTCCTCTCCTCTCTCCTTCCCTCTCTCCCTCCCTCTCCCCTTCCCTCCCTCATCTCACTCTCCCTCCCGCATCAGAAAGGATGGTAAACCCACACCTTAATTAGCATTTTTAGCTTCATAGATACATACTGGCAGATGCTGTCGGAGCTGAGCTTCTCCTTCTGTTGGCATATGATGATGGCCAGACTGCTGGCAGATATGCCTCGCTAAGGTGATAGTTCGCATGTGCCTCAGTCCTAACTACCCAGGGGCCCGACACTGCCTTTTCAAGACTCAATCCTGGTTTAGTAGACTGCAAACATATGCTTCCCAACTTGCCCATAAGTTCTGCCTGACATTTTCGAGGGAGGCAGCTGCAGGGATGCAATTCATCCACTTACCAGGAACCTGCCTATGTACTATGCCCTAACCATAGTGGGTGGGTTTTCACATCCCATTTAGCCAACTCGATCATCAGACAGTGCGAAGGGACTGTCTGAGGAAGCAGATGGTAAAGCTGGCATGGCCCTCCATGGGCCGTTCTTGAAACCTTCAAAACTCTTTGTGATGCCTGACTTCTGCAAGCTTAAGACTCTGTCATCAGCAAAGAGGGAGAAAGATGAGTCTTGGGCCTTCAGGGATGATAGCAGAGGCTTTCCAAGTGTTAACCTCTAAAGAAGATGAATCAATCTTGGCTTTTGGGCAGCGCATTGGGGGCAAAGGGGAGTTTATCTTGCCTGTTCCAGAAACATCTTGTTCCTGGATTAGAGCCCCACAAGGGTTTGCTGTGCTGAGGGAGGTGAAAATCCTATCCAGTTTGGTCATCTGATTCTACCAGATTTGTCTCTTCCAAATGTCAACTTTACCAGACCGTTTCCAGTATTTGGCATGAAAGTTCATTTTCACGTGGTCAAAGGAAAACAACTGCTATCAAATCTGTCCACTTTTTAGCGATTGATAGGAATCAAGCCATACAACCCATTGAAAATGAAATGCCAAAATAAGAGCTAGGACCGTGATGGCGAACCTATGCTACATGTGCCACAGGTGGCACCCAGAGCCATTTGTGCCGGCACGCGAGCTGCAGGCAAAGGTACCTCACTGTGCATGCGCGTGCCTCACAGCTGATTTTTGGCTGGTTTGAGGCCTTTTTCAGCTTCCCAGAGACTTGAGGAAGGCCTCTGCAGGCTTTGCAGGCCGAAAAATAGGACTGTTTCATCACTTCCTGTATTTCCGGAAAGAGGCCTTCCTCAATCCCCTGGGAGACCGATAAAGGTCTCAAAACAGTCTGAAAATCAGCTGTGAGGCACAGTGCAAGTAAGGGGTGTGTGTGGGGGTGTTGTGGGCGCATGCCCAGGGGCTTGGGGGGTGCGCACATTGCCTTCTGGGTGCTGCCACACAAGCGCGCACACAATTTTTGGCACAGGAGCCCATAAAGATTAGCCACCACTTAAGACCATAATTGAGCTCCACATTTGCGTTGCTAGGGTTAGGGTTAGGGTTAGGGTTAAGAGAGTTTTGGCCCATTTTATGACTTTCCTTGCCACAGCGAGAAACAAGGGGATCATTGCAGTTGTTAAGTGAATTAATGCATCTGGCTTCCCCAATGACTTTGCTTGTCAGGTTGCCAAAGATGTTTGGATGATCTGGAAACCCTGCAACCATCGTAAATATGAACCAGTTGCCAAGCATCCAAATCTTGGTCATGTGTCCATGAGGATGCTGCAATGCTCATAAGTGTGAAAAAATGCTCATAAATGTGAAAAGTAGTTATAAGTCTTTTTTTTTTCAATGATGTAACTTTGAACGGTCACTAAATGAACTTGTCATGCCCCTGTTGGAATCTTGATTCTGAGGGAGAGATGGAACAGTTGACAGGGAGTGGGAGTGTGGCTTCGATGGCTGTAGAGGAAACTGGGGAAGGGCACAGTCCAGCTGGGCATTCAGAGGAAGACCCAGGCCCATCCCCTCTTCTTCCTAGGGCACACAGGGAGGAACGGAGAAGGGAGCAACATGAGTTGTGTGGTTTACGGGGAGGAAAGGGCCCTGATCCCCTTCATTGGCTGCAGCTGGGAAAACTGTTTTAAAAAGCAAACTACGCACAGCAAAGTTGCTGGAAGCAAAGCGTGAATTATTTTGGTTTGTCAAATCTTATCTAAGTTCTGATGTACTCCCAACTGTGTGTATTTCGTTATCTTTTGAAGTCTTCAATTCCTTATCCTGCCCTGTCTTGTTAATTGCTACAGTGTGATTTGTGTTATGTATAATTTATATGTACTGTGGGTTCGGGCAGAATTTCTTCCTTTTAAAAACTGTTCTTGGGAGAGTTTTTTCTCCAGCTGATGATAACTGGACATTGGGGGCCAAGTTGGAGGTATTAAAGGGACTTTACCTATTTGTGTGACTTTGTTGCTTTTGTGCCACGCCCCAGGTCATCACAGAACTGTTGTAAGTCAAGGACTAGCTGTAAAAGCTGCTAACCATATTCCTTGCATCTTCTTCTAACTTCATGAGTATTATTATCATGCCCAGAAATGAAGTTCTGGTAATGGGCTTTTTCTAAGATCTCCCTTTCTCCCCTCTTGTTTTCCAGTCTAGTCAATTTTCTGTGGTTCCCAATCAAATCTAACCAGATCTGACCATATTTAGTTTTCAGGCTCTTTGGCTCAAAGTCAGCAGAGGTTCCTAAGTGTTGAGGGGTGTGTGTGTGCCCACAGCAGATGGCCACAAAAGAAGTCAAGATGGCAACCACAATGGCAACATATATGAAAAACAGGTGGGGCCCTCAACACAAAGCAATCTTTATAGCTTGTTTGCATGGAGCCACTTAATTGCCATCTGTCCACAAGAACTGGGAACTCTTGTACGGCATTTAATTCGGGTAAATTTATCTCCCATGTTTTAATTGATATTTAGCTTTTCCCTTTTTGGCTATGGGATTTAACTCTTGAAACAGTTAAATCTCTTCCCTGAGAAACTCCAGATCCCAACGTAACTCTTCCGTTACCTATCCAAGATCCACCAAACTCAACAGTGCTGATACCTTGGCATTTCTGAAACTACTATAATAGAAATAAAGGCTTCTCCAAGTTGAGTTTTCTCTTCTCTTCCCACATAAACATGCTCTTATAATTTCTGTCGTATGATGACAGGTGTTTTGCTGGGCTGCTTTTTTCAATTTTCCAGTTTAGTCTATAGCTCTAGAGCAGTGGTTTTTAAGCTTGGTAGCTTGCAGATGTGTGGATTTCCAGAATTCCCCAGCCAGCATGCTCATCTAGGGATTATGGGAGTTGAAGTCCACACATCTTGCCAAGGTTGAGAAACACTTTAGACATTCCAGATCATCTCCATCTAATTATTAATCAGAGCTAAGAACAGCCACTAAACCCACCTTCCTGTGTAACAAGGGAAATATTTCCAAGTGGATTAGACATAGTTTAATGGAGGAGATGTGTACCTCTGGTGATCAGCAATAGCCCTGAATGGAAATGCATGGAAATTTACTTCTTGCTGGTGTTTCTCATTTAAAAAAATTAAATTGCAAATGTAGCATATTTACTTTTCATTTGATTTACCTTATTTAACACTGCTCTTGTGCCTGACCCAAAATGGTCAGGAAGGAGAGAAATTCCAATCACATTAATCTTGAGAACGTTTTCTCTTCATTTATCCTATCTCCCCCAAAACTTTTGTAAAACTGAAAAACTGTTAAAAGTGCTGATTATGCTTAAAAGTGAACTTGGAATTGTGAATTAAAAGTTTTGTTTTCAACATTGAATTTAGGTTGCTCTATGTAAAACTCTTATAGGAATTCTCTAGAATCAAATGCAAGAGATGGTAGAGTTTAATCTCCTTGTTTTCTGGTGCTTTTAGGACTTGAGCTTTATGGAAGCATCAAATTATTATCTTTTATCCAGAATGGGCAAAAGCATGAAAATGACATATGAGGACATGTGGATCCTGAGTCAACCATTATAATTATCAGAATCAAGTGGTGAAGCTATTCCTCCTGAAGTACAAGGCTGCACAATAGGAAGAAGAGAAAAACAGACCTTTCAAATGACATGTTCTTTTAAAAATAATTACAACCAATTTGATGCTGGTTTTCATGGAAGACTATTTAAAAATGCAGTTTCTTAGTTGAAGCCTGTAATGATGTTACAGGTGCATTAAAATATCTGTCAAGCAAATCTGCTGCAAAAAAATCTGAAATATGAGCAGATACTTGGCAGTCTTTGACTTACTACCCATTGCTAAGCAAAATTCAGAGTTAGAACAAACCCTTAGGAGACTTTTTTTCTGAATAGAATAGAATAGAATAGAATAGAAAATATGGAATGGAGTGGAATGGAATAGAATAGAGTGGAACAGAATAGAGTCGAGTTGAGTAGAATAGAAAAGAAAATATGGAATGAAATAGAATAAGAATAGAATAGAATATTCTTTATGGTTAAGTGTGATCAGACTCACAAGGAATTTGTCTCTGGTGTACATATAAAGAGCAAGTAATTAAGCATTTCTGTGAAAGTGTATTAATTTCTTACCTATAATGCAACCAGCTCATGTGAAATGTTAAGGATAAATGTGTTTTGTCCTTTTCTCTATTTCCTCCCACACTTTAACGTGTTTTCTGTAATTTTAAAATACATTTGAATGGTTTTTACTTTCTTTGTATAGCACGGAATAACTTTGAACAGCATGGAATAACTAAGTAAAAAAGCAGTATAAAATACATTAAAATGTAAGTTACAATATACATCAGTAAAGATAAAGATACCCTTCATTTAATTTTGTTATGCAGGGTTATCCAAAGGCATGGTTTATAACTCTGGATTTACTAATGCTCTTTCATCCACACATTACCTAAGTTGCACCTTGCTTAGCTTTTTAAGACTAGCCAAAGTCTAGCCATTTGTTGTGGCTGTATTTCAGTAAACATAGTTGTTCAATTATTTTAAAATCAATACCAAATCTTCTCCCACTCCTTTACCGCAACACTTCTGCTTTTCATTCTTAAATATACACACCTTGTGTTTTTTCTGTCTAGCAATCTCACTGGAATAGGAATCTGAAGGTTGGTCAAGGTGATCCCCAGATGATTCGGTTCAACTCTTACTTAAATTTCTGTGGGTTGACAAACTTGAGTTGAATCCCAGAAGCAAAGCCTGATAAGGCCTCCCAAAGAGGCACTTAATATAACCATAATTGTGCTTTGATGGCCTTTGCAGGCAATTGAGAGCTTTGAAAACACAGAAGATGGTGTAGCCCTATTCCTGGTGATGTCACAATCCCTCACAGATACACACTTGGCTAATGCACTGATGATGTGTCTGGGTTTCAAAGACTGATCTACAAGCAAAGGGGCACATTAGAGGGGAATGGGGCTTGCTGCAGCCAACTTGCCATGGCCATGTTGCCATGGCAAACTCGCAAAGTGTCACGGCCAACTTGCCATGGGAAAACTCACCACAGAACAATTTTAACAAATCTACTTATTTAAAATAAATAAAAATTATTTTGATCTTTGCCATTCACATTTCATTCTCGCTCTCCTCTTGCCTCCTTTCTTTAATGACTTTTCCACCATATCTTTGATATTAGTGTAACCCTTGTCTCATAGTGAGCTGTCCTGCGGCAAGTTGGCTGTGGCGAGTTAGCCATGGTGAGTTGGCCATGGCAAATTGTCACAGACTCCAGTCAGATCATCTCTGCTTGATTTTGGATTTTCCTGCAAGGGAACCTACAGCCTTGAAACCTGATGGAAGAATAGGAATATGTGAAAGTAAGGTTTTCAGTTCGTACTCAGCCAGCTGAAAAGCTGGGTTCTAAGTCCAAATATATAATGAAAGCACCATTCATCTTCATATTTTTCCTTCTTTGGGCTTATGAGTAAGTGCAGGCACCCCCAAAAACCTCTCTGCCCTGTGTAGGTTGCAAGTACCTAAGAGTATATGTTGTATCATATTTGGGTCTGTCCTGAAAAAGGACAATCACATGACAACTGTTTACTTTTTAAAAACCCCTCCCCGGCCATCTCTGCAATACATATTTCTGAACTCTACTACTGTTTGCTGAATATATATACCTTAGTCTTAAGTTGTAATAGCAAACATCATTTTCATATTCAGAGGCAAATGGTGTAAGTTATGAATATAGGAAATTATCTTTTGAGAGTTGTACAATGTTTGCTCCACATGGGGAGAAATGGGGAAGTCGTATTTTAAAAGATAGATCATTAAATAATAAAAGGATATTTGATAAATATTATGCATTGTTTTCTTCTCCCCACAGGTAGAGATGTGACCACAATTGTGGGTTGAACTCATGTTGCTTTTTTTGGTGTCATATCCCCCCCTGCTGGACATTTGTTAATCTTGACTAAAATTAGTCTTCTCGCACAGCAAGCCAGATGTTCAGATCGGATTTGGCATTTTTTTATCTGCCTATCAATTCCTTCCCAAGGACTGGGATAAACAGATGTTGATATTTGATAGTGTTAAAAGAGGCATCATCGCAGGATATTAGCTGTTCCATGTAAAGCTTCCTCTTATCATGGTCTGTAAAACCCAGGACTTCTAGTCTGGAAAATCAATATTGCAGCGTTGTACAGTGTTGCTATATTCGAATCAAACCAACTGAACTGAATAGAAAAACACTCTGAACTCACAGGGTTAGAATTTTGGGGCAAAATAGGATCCCAACACCAGGAGGTATTTCCAGAAATTTAACGAGATTAAAAGTGAGATAAATGAAAGAAAATATCACAGATCAGAGTATTTTTAAGATCTGTCATTTACCCCTCTTCAACTCTTTGTGCATCTTATAATTCTGTTTGCAAGTAGCATGGTTCTGTCCATGCTGCTTAAACCAATCATCATGTTGGACCAGGCCAAAAGTCAGAACCACAAAAAATATCATCCAAAACATGACAAGTTCAGGACTTGAACAATTTGTCACACAAAATAAATAATTAGCCACAGCACAAATGTGGGCACATGAAAAACAGGTTTGCCAGCAGAAAGATAGAATATAACATAATCATGATTAAGAATATATCATAAATAATATGAGAGGCACAAAGACCTCAACTATCTCATTAAAAAGTATGAATCAAGCAGGAGTGTCCACAGTGTGTCAAAAAGATGGTGTATGCCACCCACATCAATGATGGGATTCAAAAAATTTTTTACTACCAGTTCTGTGGGCATGGCTTGGGTGTGATGTGGCGCGTGGCAGGGGAAGGTTACTGAAAAATCCCCATTCCCTCCCCACCCCACTAACCTGCTTTCCAGATACGTTCTCCTGTGCAGGGCAACCAAAGACCCAGACAATCAGCTGGGACTCAGGAGCAGAGAATAGATGGGGGCAGGGCCAGTCAGAGGTGATATTTGCCGGTTCTCCCAACTACTCAAAATTTCCGCGACCAGTTCTCCAGAACTGGTCAGAACCTGCTGAATACCACATCTGACCCAGATTCACTTATTGAGATGGCTATAAAAATAAAAAAATAAAGAAGTACAATTGGTGCTTTGACTTTTTTTTCTATGCAACTTTTGGACTTTTTTTGGCTACTCAATAGGAATTGAGTCCATAAGATAAGATGGAGGTAACAGATTGTGATTTGAAGCCCCGTAATGCAACGTCTTAGGCTTTTACACACACACTCACACACACACTCACACACCATGCCGCTTAATAGCACTTAAACTTACAAAGAAAAGAGAAAGGGGAAAAATCTTTCTGCATGATAAAATTATAGAATTCTTTATTTATGAATCCACTGTATTTTTCAGCTGCCCTGTAACAATTGCTTTCTGCGTTGATTACATGGGAAAAAAAACATAGAGTGCACTAGACTCATATACCTGCTGCTTTTAAAACTTTGAAAGCTATCCAGTAGCTTTCAACTGATCAAACTTGCAAAAAAAAATTGTTGCTCGAAGTAGACCTTTGGCCTGACCCAGCACCCTCTGAAGATAGCATCCCAGTGCAGTGTGCCCTTTATTTTTTTGATATGATACACATAACAAATATGATACTATGTCCCGCCAGGAATAAATAAATGCAGAAAGCACTTCTAGCTAGATTCTTTGCATTATACACATGCATTTTCATTTGGCTGCTTTATAAATAAAAATCAAATGTGAGATCACATTTTCCCATCTTCTGCTTGTACACTAAATCAAATTTCTCATTCATAGAGACAGTGAAGATATCTTTCCACAGCCCAATTCGTCCTGAAAGAAAAAAAAGGAAGGGAACAGAGGGAGGGAAAAAATATGTTGGTCATAAGAAGATGCAGAAGACCTTTCAGAAGAGCTAAAACCTGCCACAAATCACCCAGCGAATTGCAGAATCTTTTGGCCATTTTAAATCTGGAAAGTGAAATCCCCAGTCCTGCAACAGCAAAAACAACTCCAAAGGAAAAGTTTGCCATCAGGAGTGTGGGAATTACACCTTTATCAATCAAAGAGTTGGACTTAAAACTTCATACAATCCAGTTCTGTCTAAAATGTGAAGATCTGGTTGTTCTTCAGCGTGTTGCCTTCACCATCTCTCCATCAATCCTCTCTCAGTATATTCCTCATCTACCAAGGTCCAGCTTCCATCATCCCTGCTTGTTGACATCTCTGAAAACCACAGAAGAGGAGGGCAAAGAAGGGCAGTGTGGTATCCAACCACAGGATTGCCCGGCCCCCTTTTCTTGCCACTTTTTTTCACCCTCCCCCTCCGGAAACAATACTGCTAGAAGTTACAAGGCTGCATCTTGAGTTTTCTGGTTAAGATGAAGTACTGGGTCTATGTACAGTTAAAACAACAGTTATTACAGCTGCCAACTCCAGGGACATTTGAAATGCACTAAGCCACTTGTAGAACACTATGGAGATGGCCTTGATGCCATTATGTAAAACATCACTTAGCCCTAGAAAGGAGGAGACAGTGAGGAAGAAACCAAAGATGCCTTGATTTTTGGGGGGTATAAGACAAATAAGAGAGAAACTCTTATCAGGTTTTCAAGATCCAGTTGAACAATAACATCCTCAAACAATGAAGCAGAGTTCCAGTGGTTCTTGCCTGCTAAAGATGAACCTCTTGAGAAAAACCACCAAGAACTGGAAAATCAATGGGCCTGGAGGTAAGTAGCAAGACACCTGCTTCCTTCTTTGCATCTTCTTTGATATCTGCTCTTAAATATAAACCATACCAAACCATACTCAATATGTAGATATCACAGGAATGCTTGGATCTGATTTGCCACTTGAATCCCCAAAACACTTGTTCCCATTGTAATAGGCTGTAAATACAGTGTATGATTCTACTTTCTGGTAGCCATTTTTCGACAGCTGGTCAAAGAGTCACCCACCTGGGTTCATGATTTGATTCATGCAACTGATTTGGGAGGTTGAGTGGGAAGGAAGGTGAGCTAACCAAGAGCCCATTTTCCCAGCAACTGAGAGTGAGCTTCTGGGCAAAGATCAATAAGCTAAAAAGGAAAACAAAAATGAACAAAATGATGCAAAATAAATAGGAAAATGTACACTGTGATAAACCAAATTAAATTAAGCTAAATTAAAAAGATTTAACAGACCACAGTTTTTTAAATCATGGAAACACATTTAAAGAAAAAGCAAGGAAAACACCTTAGCGTTCAGGATGCATTTGGGAAAAAAAGGAAAAGAAAATTGTTACAAGTGTGAGAAAGATGAACAAAATTAAGCAGGAAACAAAAGTGCAGGAAAAGCAGGCAATATGCAAATGCAATAGATTTGAAGACTCGGGCGAAATTTTGAGGTTAGTACAATTTACTCAGGACCAAATGAAGGATAACTGAAACAATTCCGTATTTTGGTTAACTTTGGTTCTGAGGGGAAAGAAACAAAGAAGCAGGTGGGATGTTCAAAAAAATTCAAGGGAACAAGCATGCTTGTGGGGTCAAAGCTGCCCCCTTTTATATGTGCGTCACTCCCAGATGGACACTCCTGGAACCATGATTACTCCTGCTGCACACCATCATGGGGATTATTTCTGGTAATCTGGTGTTACAGATGTTAGTGGGGAAAAACGAGTATGACAGATGCACAAACTTATTTTCCTCTCAAAGCAGCTGTTTCAAGTTTCAACCTTTATGAAGGAGTCCTCACATTCTGGGAAAATTATTGAGATCCAAACAGCTCAATGTGAATGTAAACAATTCAAGGTTGAAGCATTTCAAATCTGCAACCTTTTATGAAGCATCAATAAACTGCACTCCTATCAGGAGTGTCGAGACACTTTTACAGGGTTGAAAGGATTAGCTGGGGACATCAACATTGCCCAGACAGGAGATGCCCAGTTAGGGGCTTTTAGCTGGAGCGAAGGATGGGAGCTCAACTCTGCCCTGAGGCAGCACTCGGGTCTCAAACATGGGCTTGCTAACCTCCAACCCAGCATCCTAACCATTCGAGCCACAGTGTTCCTGAGCACTGATAAATAAGTAACCATGATAGTGAAGTCTAGTTGTGGCAGTGCAGGGAAGAAGATATATGACAGTTGTTAGGAAGTCATAAATTTAGACCAGAAAAAACAAAAGGGTGAGAAAAAAATCAAGATCAACTCACTTTGATATGAGGAGAAAGGAGGAGAATGCTGTCAGGCTTTCAAGATTCTATTACTACACCCTTTATCATTTTATGCACTGGTTGTTAAGTGAACCCACTGGTTAACAGCGCTACTGCGCCACCACTGAGAGCCCTGGTCGTGCAGTGGTTAGAATGCAGTATTGCAGGCTAATTCTGCCCATTGCGAGCAGTTCGATTCCCACTGTCTCAAGGTTGACTCAGTCTTCTATCCTTCTGAGGCCGGTAAAATCAGGACCCAGATTGTTGGAGGCAATATGCTGGCTCTGTAAAACGCTTAGAGAGGGCTGTAAAGTACCGGGAAGTGGTATATAAGTCTTTAAGTGCTATTACTATTAAGTGAATGCCAGGGTCACAATTGCCAGTGTGTGCAATCCTGTTCTTCCAAATGGGCATTTGTTTGCTAGAAGCAAATAATATAAAACAATCGTGGTCACATGACCACAGGAATGTTACAACCAGTCATAAAGATGAGCTGGTTTCCAAGGGCCTGAAATGTAACTCATGTAATGGGGGATTGGCACATTTTAAAACAGCCATAAAGTAATTTATGGGTCATAAAGCACCTGTTCAGGACTTATCATAATTTAAAACAGTTGTTGAGCCACTGGTTGTTAAGTTGAGAACTACCTTTTTTCATTATGGCATCTTTTCCTTGATCTAATCTACCTGAAACATGGACACAGTAGCATTTCAGTGATTTTTATACATTGAAGCCCTTGATCACATATTAAGAGAAGGAAGAGTTTGAAAGTTTACAAGCAGAAGAGTAGTGCAAAGTGGCCAAACAGCATCCGAACATCCATGAGTCCTCTATGACCCTCTAACCAAACACCAGGTAAACATTTAGCTGGTCATCTCCAGCCAAAATAATTAAATCATTCTCAGTCTTGGCAACTTAAGACTTCAGCTCCCAGAATTCCCGAGCCGTCCACAAATCTTAAGGCTGCCAAAGTTGAGAAACCCTGGATTAGATTTTCCTCTGACCCTATACCTTTAATCTAAACCAGTGTTTCCTAACTGTTGCAGTTTTAAGATGAGCAGATTAACACAGTTGGAAGTGACCTTGTAGGTCCATGATGACGAACCTATAGCATGTGTGCCATAGCTGGCATGAAGAGCCATTTGTGCTAGCATGTGAACTGCAGGCAAATTTACTTCACTGCACATGCGCGCGTGTCACAACTGATTTTTGGCTGGTTTGAGGCCTTTTTCAGCCTCCCAGAGGCTTGAGGAAGGTTTCTGCAGGTTTTGCGGGCTGAAAACTAGGCCTGTTTCATCACTTCCTATTTTTCCGGAAATACTGGAAGTGACAAAGCGGGCATAGGAGCCCAAAAAGGTTAGCCACCACTGTTGCAGGTCATCTAGTCCAACACCGCCCCCATGGTGTAGGGGGGGGTCCCTACACCATTTCTGACAAATGGCAGCCCAATCTCTTCTTGAGATTTATTGAGTTCAGGGACTTGAAGTCATGAAGTTGCTGAGGCTGGGAAGAAAACAAATCCATACATTCAGAGTTCTAAATTGTAATTCTTCTGGTGATAACAATTGCATGTTTTAAACAAATTAAGCAAAAATAATTCTCAAGCCGGCAGGATTTAAAAGGCCTCCCAAATGATAGCTTTCCATGATCAGGAAATACACCTTTTTCCCATCTATCCTTTAATTTTTAAAAAAAAAATTAGCTTCAGACTTATTGACTGAACCATGGTTCAGATTTATAGCCCAATTCTTTGTCTTCAAAATACTCTAACCAATTAACGTTGAAAAAGGATAATTGCTACGTGTTCCACTCTGGAAGTATCATAAAAGTAGACTTCCATTTAACCCATCCCACCTGTGCACAAGTTAGCAAAGGGTCTGACACCTACCCCTGCCCACTGAAAGGGCATCAGCATTGCAGCACTGATCAATGAGTTGGTGACAATGTTCAACCATTGATTCCAACTGTGCTTTGTCATAGGCGACGCCCAAGAACCTCGCGAGCTGTTCAACCAGGGCTGCAAGATCCTGTGAAAGACAAAGATATTGACTAGCAGAGAAGAAATTCGTCAAAATTAAGGCAGTTCAAAAAAGTACATCCCGGTTACCAGTTATTGCCCCCAAAAATATCAATGCAGGCTTAGCAATAGTGTTATTACCCTGGGTGTGGCACAAAGGCAACACAGTCAGATAAGCAATAGGAGTCCCTTTATTATCTCCAACTTCACCCCCAATGTCCAGGTTACCTTCTGGCTGGAGAAAAACTCTTCCAGAAAAAGCCTTTAACTGCAGAAAATTAAGTCCAAAACATGAGCAACACAAACAGTAACTTAAAGTCCAAACAAACCAAACTGAAGTAATTAGCTTGGCAGGGCAGAAGCAAGAATCTCAGGCTTGAAGGCACAGCAAAACTCACTGTTGGAAAGACACCAGGAACATAGATAAGCCACGACGACACAGGATAAAGTCACATTTGCTCTCAGCAGCCTGCCGCACACAGCCTGCTTTTTATCAACTGTCTTCCTAGCTGTGGCTGATGAAGGGAATCAGGGCCCTTTCCTCTCCCGTAAGCCATGCAAGCCATGTTGCTCTCTTCTCCATTCCTCCATGCGTGCCATAGGATAAAGGGGGTGAGCCTGGGTCTTCCTCTGAAGAAGTTCTATCTCTCCCCTGCTCTGCCCAGTTGGAGTTTGCCCTTCCCCAGCCTCCTCCACAGCCAACAGAGCCACACTCCCATTCGGTCAGCTATCCAGCTTCCTCCTCGGATTCTGACTCCGACAGCAGCTTCTTATGTATGTTAAATCAGCAGCCCCCAATCTTTGGGGCACCAGGGACTAGTTCCATGGATAGAGGTTTTTCCCCATACCAGATGGCCCCAACAACATGTCTGAGAAGGGAAAAAAGTTCCTGTATTTCCCAAGAAACACTTCCCCTGAAGTTGGAATGGGGCTGCTTCACCTGTATCCACTTTTGGGATTTTGACTGCTGGTACATCAGCATGGATATCAACATGAAAATCGAAATGTAGCTACAACTGCTATGAAGCCCCAATACACTGTCAATGTTCCTCACATTATGATGTTACTGACTTGTGTGCAAGTCATCTATTTGCAAATCAGAAGAGGAACAAATAGCTGACCCTTAGTGCTTCTCTCTCCAAAGAAATAAACATCTGGTTGTTAAATTCTGGGGGCTTAAAAATAGCACATATAAAACTGCTATTTCATTGTGAAAGCAGAACTTGAACAATAGTTCTAAAAAAACAACAACCCCATGTTCTTTCTGATCCTTGCTCCTTCAGTGCCTCTGCATAGATGGAATTTTAAAATTATTTTCTTCCATTTGCTGAATTTTTAGTTTTTGTAAACCAACCAAAGGCATTTTTATAAATTGCAATCAATCACAACGATAATGAAACAAAATAATCATTCATGAATAGCAAACAGAAGGAAAGCATAACTTATTAGAATAACAAACAAATCCTAAAAGCTAAAATTAAAATTAAGGAAAATATTATCTTAAAGTTTAAAGCAAAGGGCGGTGGTATTATCAAATCATACACTTCATTTATTTTGTTAAACTTTATTAACTTATTTTTTCTGATAGCCCAGAAACAAACAGCTTATCAAACTCCTGGCACTGAAAATAATAAAACATTGGATTGTGATATTAATTAACCAAGCTTAAATTCCAAGTGGGGGAAACCCTTTGCCCCTAATCCCCATCTCTGTCTCCTGCCAAGTTTGTGATCTTTCTTTAAAGGAACCCGGGAGGGCTGGGGGTGGAGGCTAGTTGCTTACAGGTTGGGAGAAAGTCCTTGATATGCTTGGATAATTACCTTGTGCATATCTTCATATTTGAGAAAAAGCACATTGGAATCCATATGATGCTGCCAAAATTCCTGGACATGTTCAAACCATGACCCATAACCTACTATAGAGACAGAAAACACAACAGCTAATACTCAAGATTTTTTTTTTTAAATGTTATTGGGCAAACTCACTGGAACACCAAACTCATTATATTGCATTTATATTTTTGTTTTGTTCTCAAAAGATGACTGGTGTATTCCTAACAAAATCCAACCCAAGAAAATAACTCCAACTGGCCTTACTCCCACAATCACAACATAGTCAGCTTATCTTGTATCATTCCTGGGATTTCCTAGGAGGGTATGGTATCATGGGCATCACTGGGGCCACCTGGCAAGTTTATAGCATGGCTTCCCCCCCCTTTCTAAAGTTGCTTGATGGCAGGAATAAAATTAGACTCCTTGACACACAAAAAGTCTGCTTGACCCAAACTTGACTTGGACTGAAGACCTCAACCTGGGGAACAACATCTGAAGATTTAAATTTTTTTACTACTGGTTCTGTGAGTGTAGCGTGGGCGTGGTGGGCATGGCAGGGGAAGGATACTGTAAAATCTCCATTCCCATCCCACTGCAGGTGAAGTATACTGCAAAATTTCCATTCCCTCCCCACCCCACTAACCTGCTTTCCAGCTCCGTTCTCCTGTGCTGGCCAACAAAAGAAGACCCAGCCAATCAGCTGGGACTTGGAAGGCAGAGAATAGATGGGGGCAGGGCCAGTCAGAGGTGGGATTTGCCAGTTCTCCGAACTCCTCAAAATTTCCGCTACCGGTTCTCCAGAACTGGTCAGAACCTGCTGAATACCACCTCTGGTTTGGGCCAAGCAGACTTTTCATGTCTCAAGGAGTCTACTTTTTTCCGACCATTCTAAAAGACGTTCAGAAGAAAAGTGGACTGTCCAGACTTTCTTCCTCATGGTGTGGTCTTCTGTCCAAGTCAAGATTGGGGAAAGTCTCATGGGAGTCTATGTTTTTCCTGCCATCAAGCAAACAAGCTGCTAATTTGCAGTGGAGGAAGTTATCTGGACCTTGACAGTCTTTCCTGCTCAGATCTCTTTGTTTGACCAACAGTGGTTCATATGAAGGGAGGTTTTCCTGGTTGATGGCTGGATGCAACATTATGTTGCAATAGGGCAGGGGTCTTCAAACTTTACAGCTTTAAGACTTGTGGACTTCACCTCCCATAATTCCTCCTCCAGTCATGTTAGCTCAGGAATTCTGGGAGTTGAAGTCCACAAGTCTTAAACTTGCCAAGTTTGAAGACCCTTGTAATAGCGGTTGCATTATAATGAGGAAAGAAACGGTGGTTGCAACATAATGAGGAAACAGTGGTTGCACTCAAGCATTATGTTCTCAGGAGCAACTGAAGAAGGGATCAAAGTCTGTCAGATGTGGCCATAGTGCCACAATCAAAGCTTCTCCTTCTGTATGTTAGTGCATTGTAAAAAAAACCTCCAGGGTTTGATAGCGATTCAGTGCCTGCCATCTCACAGATTTTGATCTGCTCCAAGACACAGATAAGCAAATTTTATTTTTATTTATTTTATTTTTTGTCAAATACTGACAAGATAATAGATAAAAGTTTTTACATAGTTATGAATACATAGATACACATAAGAAAAATAAAAAAACAATAGGACAGGGACGGTAGGCACGTTGGTGCGCTTATGCACACCCCCTACAGACCTCTTAGGAAAGGGATGAGGTCAATTAGTAGAGCAGTCTAAGGTTAAAGTTTTTTGGGGTCTTGGGGAAAGAAACCACGACAGTCAGGTAGAGTATCAGACATTGGACACTCTGTTTGACTGAGAGTCATATTTCCATGCAAGTCAAGTTTGGTGGCGATTTTAACGCTTGGAGTTTATATGTATGCATATTGTTTGCTCTTGTGGTTGTATGGTTGAAGTCTGAAGTATATTCATTGGGGACAAGTAGGACATTGGCAATGGTATGATTTTTATATACTATACTTAGAATCGGACCTGAAAGCAGCCCGTAGATTCTAGGTTTTCATAAGGTCTAGCGGAACTTCAGAGTCTGGTGCAAAAGGTCTTCTGCCACAAGTAGAAGGAGTGGAGCGAACTCTTCCTTGTGAATATTTTCTGGACCTTTCTCAACTGTGTTAATATCACGATACCATAATTGTGGGTTCCATGACTGATTGAGCTGTTATTTTGAGTATTGGTCTAGCAAATGTTTTGTATGCTCTAGTTTATCAGTAGTAAATATTAACAGAGAAAAAAGCTAAGGTAAGATTAGGTTAACAACTCTAACGCCTGCAGATGATTATGCACAGGAATTCAAAATATTCAAGAACAGAGAATATTGAAAAAGACGAAGACAGAACACTTGAACACAGGAACAGGGAAAAAGCTGGATGAAAAGCGTGGAGAAACATTCAAACAAATGATGAAGTATGTGACGAGATCCAAAAAACTGAAGAAGATAAAGAGACAAGAAGATTGGAGATACTAGATAAACAGATTAACTGTGGTTGAGGCAAGATACAAGTGGTATGCTGAGATGGGAGATGGAACAGATAGTAATTTTATGCGTTAGATTCGCAAAACATAAGAGGAAGAAAGAGGGACCAAAACCTACGCTGAGATACATGATAAGAAACCATTGGCTGAAGCTTTGGAAATAACTGAAAGAGAAGATGATGGATGGAATAGATGAAGGTTGTATCGAGTTTTCTTCAAGCAAGATATATGCAATGAGAAATAGCTACCAAAGAAGTTCACATCAGATTTTAGCAAAGCGAAAGCCATTAAACGCAAATATTGGTATATGTTGGCAAAGAGAAAAACATTGAAATATACAGACCAAGGACGATTGTGGTCTTGGAACACAAGTACCTCACGAAGAGTGGAGAAGAGATGAGAAGAAGAATACGATTCCTGACGCAAAAATGCTACTTTAAAAAAGTGTAAATTGATAGATGGCTGATTCCAGAAGAAGTTTAATGTTCACATGGCAAAACAAGAACACATAGAAATTGACTCAGTTGAGAAAGCTGAATCAATTTACACAGAATATTTGGAGGGAAGAGGATGAGGCAAGAAAAAATTTCACGCGAATTGAATTCCAAAGAGAACTGCCAACATGACGACATGAAAAATAGAAGAAAGTGCAGTAGGTTGGAAAAGTGGGAAGCCAAAAAAGAACGTGAATCTAAGGATCTACGAGAGCTGCTAAACCTATACTACAGAAAATTACACCATGGAAGAGAAAAAACTGAGATTCGAATATAAATGGACCTTAACCTCAGCGCTTAAAAGAGGAAAACCTTCCATAAATTAGAGAAGTTAAAAATTGAATATAATCTGCCTACAAGAAAGTACATAATCAACAAAAGGCAATTATGATATGATACAGCCAAAATTAGGGAGAAATATTTACTTCTATTGACCACATGTAACAGAAAAGAGTGGTTTATATATATTAAAGTATTATGCCCAGCGAACATTGGATTAGAATACTGATGAACAAATGGAAGAATACTATGGTGGAACATACATGGACAATAATATGAAACACTCGCTGAATTGCAATTTACTGCCCCGAATGCCCAATACAGAATTTTATAAAAAAATTACAACATGAAATAATTGACAGCTGACTATGCTAATATAGTTATGATGGGAACGATTTTAAATGGACATTGTAGACAGAATAAAACTGGACTACACCACAGCACAGAAAGAAACATATAAGCGAGAAGCAGAACGACCTTCCCTCAATTTTTTTAAAACCGGTAGATGAAATAAACTTAAAAGATACATGGAGAGAAAGAAATGCTAAACTAAACAATACATCTCTACTCAATCAGACCATTTATCATAGTCCAGAATAGATAGTGATATGGATGGTCAACAGAAATTGTTAACGTAATATTCAACGAAATAAATATTGCAAACAAGTACTGGGCAAGATCACTAATCCAATGACAATTACAATGGAAGGACAAAGAAGAAGACTCTAATGGACGGTAAATAATACTATATACTTAAAGGAAAAACACTTCACCACAGTGGATGGGAGAAAAGAACCTGGCTTTCTTCTATCAGAAGAAACAGAACAAAAAGAAGATACTGGATCAATCCAGATGTATGGGATAATAAATGGAACTGCTATGCCAGAGGTTTTGATAATAGACGCTATCACAAAGGAAAAGAAAATGACTATGAAACGATTAGCCCTCTAAGGGATTAGAGGACTGAGTATAAAAGGACTTGAAAGAGCTACAAAAATGCCACACAGAAACAGGACATTACAGTTAAATTAATGTTTATTAATTTAAATGTATATATTATTATTAATTAACTTATATAATGGATATATTGAACATAAAATGGGGTCTAATTAGAAAAAGAAGACACTGCGACAGGAAAATTATAGGTGTGTAAACAGAACTAGCTTGGAAGATGCAAATAAACCAGGTAGGTGGTTAGCATATAAATTTGAGAAAGCAGAAGAATCAAGGAAAATATTGGCAATTAATAAAGATTGACTCAAGGGGCAAGTTTGCTAATGGTAGAAGGAACGAGAAGAAGAAACTCATATGAGAACTATTATGGGAAATTATACAACACAAGAGAATATTGATGAGGACACACAAAGAGAATATTGATGATGGAAAGAAGTTTAAACAGTATTTACAGAATTGCTAATCTACCCCAGATACCTAAATGAGATTGAAACAAATGTTAGAAAGCACTATAAGGATAATGGAGAGTTGAACTGAAGCACTCAAGAAGCAAAATAGATGTAAAGGCACTCAAGGCCCAGATGGACCTTCCGGCAAGACATTTTATAAAAGCATTACCAAGAATCGCTGAACACGGACCTTCCAGTTTGCTTAGTAAGCTGTATGAAATGGAGAGTTAAGTTAAAGAAGAGGATACCCTAAATCCATAGGTCAAAAGCTTATATTGAATGTACACTTGTGCCCAAAAAGGAGGCCGATGCCTTACAAATCAAAGAAACTATAGACCCTATTTCCTTTATTAAACACAAGATTATCAAAGTTTTTTGCTTTCACCAATGATTGGCAGAAACAGACTTTCAAAATACTAGAATAATCTTCTATGCCAGTTCTGATGCAAAATTGGATTTCTGACCAAAGAGACAATTAAAGGACAATATGAAAATACAGTGCTTGGACAACTTTGGATACTACGAGGCACATCTCGAAAAACAAATGGCTTCTGATAATTTTCTAGATGCACAGAAAGCTATTTGACTAATGGAAATTGGCAATTCATGTTGTGTACACGCTGGAACAGATGGGCTTTGGCAAAAAAAATTTTATTCAAGCAGAATGAGGAAGCTCATATACATAAGCAAAACAAACGGCAAAGCGGTAATGATAGAGGGAGAAACTGACAGACTCTATCGATTATAAGAAAAGGAAGAGGAGAAAGGCGTAGCCCACTATCACCCTCTTTGTTTTGTGTTTACCTTGAAGTGCAAAACAGAAATATTAGAGACCAAAACAGAATATACTAAAAGGGATAGAAAATTAAAAAAGGAAGAATATTAAGCTTGCAGAGCATTTGTCAGACTGATCTGGTTTTTCATCTCCATGAACGACGCCAACTAAGAGAAGCTCCAAAGCACAAAATCATAGAAAAATTGACTAGAAAAGATGCACGAATTGAAAGATGGCTGGTTTGAAAATAAATAAAGCAGTAAGTACAGAGATCTTGACAGAGAATATCGCTATCAAGACAAACGAGAAGAATGGCAGATCTATTGGAAAATCCAGGGTCACAAATAGGAATCCAAAGTATTTTGGGGTTACACTTGTAAAGCAAGATGCAGTCCCACTAAAAGAAGAATACTTATATCAAACCTTTAAAGCAGCAGATAGCGAGCTAGAATTGGCGAACATGGGAAAATTTACAACTGTCGATTAAAAGGGAAGAATATCAAGCAATACAAGATTTAGATATATTACGGCAGAATTTTACATATTTGCTTCAACAATTCCAATTAAGACTTGGAAAAATTACTTTGAAGGATTTGAAGATAAATGTGTTGAAATCTATATATGGCAAGGGTAACGAAAGACGACGAAGATAGAAAGATGTACAGAGAACTTTTGCACAGAATGTCTGGAGAATATCGAGGAGGAGCAGAACTTTGGTTTGCCTATTGCGGAGGAGCTTGGGTACTACAAGGCTAACAAATTTGATGTGGGTTTAGAGGAAATGGGATATCAGCATTAAGGAAACACGTGAGAATGAGTGTTGAACATTAGATAGGACATGAAATCTGTTGTTGGGGTTGGCATGCTTTTCTATGGTATAAAGGGACTAAAACAAACAGGGGTTTTTAGAAGACCATTATATATGCGGGAGTATCTGTGGTTAAATTGGGAGAAGACTAAAAGGCATGTTATTTTGAAACATTCCAGTCCTGGCTATCACTATCTCTGAAGCATTTTTCTTCTCCTATAATAATACATGAACAAAGGAACACAAACGTTAGATATGGTGAAAATATTGAAATGAAGGGTAAATCTATAAAAATTTAGAGAAAACAGGTATAAAGATGGAATATTGGTTTTCTTATGCACAAATAACATTCAAGGTACGGATAAAGACTCTAAAATCAAAGGTTTTTAGATAAACTGACTGGACTTTAGACTAAGATTTTGAGAGGCATCTGATGAAAAGATGATTTAAAAATTGTACTATATTTGTTAGAAACTTAGGAAGAAGAACACGTTAGAAGAGAAACTATCAAATTGCTTGGGGGGAAGAATTCTTGGGCTATGGAATTGATCCTAGAGATGTGGCAAAAAGTTGTGGTCTCAAAATTATAGCAAATGACACATGCTCAAACGGCATGATTAAACGAAACTTTATATAAGTATGTTCTTACAGACAGTTAACAAACCTCATGACCTTTTTTGGCTATGTAGGTTTCACGTGCGCTCTAGCAACGTTAGATCTATGAGATAATGAGTAATCTCCCAAGATCCTTGACAGAGTTTGAATCATCAACAAGGTCCTTTGAACAACTTCAGCGCTGTATTTTTATTTTTCTGACTTTGTTTATTGCCAATATGTAAGGAAGAGCATTTATTTGTTGACGAGTTTTGAAACTTGCTAGTTTGTTTGACCATGTCTGAATACCATAGTCAAGGTCTTTTTGAATGGATAACATGATTGTCGTGTGGTGTTATGACTAGGCTTTTACATCTTCAGCGATGCAGAGTTGCTGCTGTGTTCGTGATCACAGAGGTGATTTATGTAAGACGTATGAAAAGAACGTTGGTCTAGAAACCACTGCCTTTGGGGATACCACTTGTTGACAAGTACAGAATTGGTAAGACAGTCACCAATTTTAAACGCATTTGTTGTGCTGTTTGAAAGTAAATGCTCTGTCCAGTTATGCAGTGTGTCCAGAGATTCCGTAAGGATTTTAAGTTTAGGACGTAGTTTATCGTGTACACGAATCAAAGGTTTACAGAAAATCTATTAGAATTGCATCTCTATTGCTTTGCCGCTGATCGAGGTTGACATGTAGTCTATAATGTTTTTTGTCGTGTTACAAGAGTTGCAGATGTACCAGGATACGTTTTAGTTCCTGAAACTAAATTGTTTTATTAGAGAGTAGCTTTATTTGTTTCTAAGTTGGAGGATCGATGCGATCTGGTTTAATAATGGATGTCCATGATGACATTTACACGGTGAATGCAGGCATAACAAGAGACTATGGTCTGTTAATTTTCAACTAGGCTAGAGTATCCCTTTTTGAAGACTGGGGATGACGCGGGCTTGTGACGATAGTTTTTGGCAACGGAGCTGGTCCTCGAAGATTTTTTCAAACGATTATTGCTGTAGAGGTTCGGCTATGGCAGTGTTGACAGTTTTTTAAGAAGTAGGGATGCACTTATTCCATCCGGGTCCATATAGATAGAGACTGGTTTTAGCATTGGCACCAGTGCTTTTTCAAACCTTTTTCCTGTAAAAATCGATACCGTATTAGATTCATTGTACCGTTGTCCTTGGCTCGAACAGGAAATACTGAGACATCGACACATTGCTGTTTAAACAATACTGAGCGCGCAAAGAATGTGTTAAAGAGGTTGTTTAAATTAGTGTTGTCGTTGCAGTCCTTTACCATTGAGGTCGCTTTCAGGGATGGGATGGACCTTGAGTGCTTTAGTTTGTGTGTTTTAACAAAAATTGTAGAAAGTGCAGGTGGAAATTAGTGCGTAGAGGTTTTCTTCTTGTTTTAAATGTGATAATTTGGTGCATTCAGTCTTTTATCTGGTGGCATAAAATTTTTGTATCGGCTTTGAAAGTGTGGCAACATGACGAGTATTTGTTTTTTCTCCGTCCAAAGGTGATTTCCTGTTTTGGATTGAAGTCTTCCTTATTGTTATGGGTAATTTGTTAGTTTTTCTGGTTTTGGGAGTTTGTTACATGTACATAGTAGTTTGATTGACTCTTTTGCTTCAAGTTAAAAATATGTTGTAATGGTCTTCTCAGTAGTATTGTGCAGTCCAGTGACTAGAAATTGCGCAATCAAGAGACGAAGCGAGAATCATTGTGTTATAAGATCATAGTTGCTTTTTTGAGTAATAATTGGGAATTCCGTCATTGTGATTGATTTTTTGTGTGGACACATTTATTGAAGACTAAAAGTCAATCAATTGTGTGTGGTCACGTGTGGAAAGGGTTCTTTAATTTGTATTCCATAAATTGAATTCAAACCGATTGCAAGAAGACTGAGATCGAGAACAGTGTTAAGTCTAGTATTGGTTTGGTTACTAGTTGTTTCTAAGTCCCCAGATTTGTTACCTGGCAAAATTGTAGAAGGTTGCATGTGTGGGTTTCAATTGTACATGTTGTTTAAGGAGTCCAGTTAATATGAGGTACGATTGAAGTCGCCAAGAAAGATAAAAGCATGTGGGCAGGATGCTGCCCATGTTAGCAGTGGTAAATTTAAGTCTTGTTGTGCATGTCTCGAGGTCATAGATCAGGGGACTCTGTAACATAGTAAGCCCGAAATTTGATATTTATAGGACAGTTCACAGACCAATGGTCTCCGGAATCGCAAGCTCTGGATAATTATTTGTTGAACTAAGTTATTCTAAGAGTTTAAAGGCTCTGGGTGACTATATGGACCAGTGTCCCCACCCTGAACAATTGTTGCAGTGTCAGCGTTCGGATCATGCTGATCACCAATCGGATGCTTGGCAAGTAGCTTGGTAGTTAAGAAACATTTGTAGCTGTTCTTCTGATTTCAGCGACGATAGCTATTTGAAACCTTCCTACCCAGCTTCTCACAAGCAACATCAAAGTCAACAGCGGGGAAGATCACAAGACATGATCACATCATGTCTTGCTTAGCCACCACAGCAAAAAAAAGATCATAAAATGACTAATTTTCCAGTCCTAATTGTGGTTGCCTGTCAAGGATTCTCCGTGTAGCTAACCAATGAGTCTGTGTGTTGTGGTTCGCTGGCAGCAGATGCGGATGGCTGAAGTTTCTGAAAGCGAGGACTCGGATGAGGGGCCTACATGTGATGCAGGGATGGGACCAGGACTATCAGGGAGTAGGGTGGAATCTGGTAGCAGTGATGAAGAGGACCCTGGGGTGCCTGTGCTCAGTGTGCAGGGCTGCTTGAAGGAAAGAACAGCTGAAGCAGCATGGGTGACTCAGGAGTAAGGCTGCAAGGTGATGGCTTGTCCCATATGGGATAAAAGCCAGCCTTTGCAGTTGGCTTCTTTGCAGGAAGCAAAGAAGTTCTTTCAACTCCAAGTTCTCATGGAAGTCCTGTCTGTTCTGGTCCATGTTTGGAGATTTTTGGTTTGGAATATTTCTCTGCTGTTAATCTTGTATTCTTGACAGCCTTTTGTAACCTTGAAAGGGCTTGCTTTTATCTGGGACAATTAGTTTTAATGACTCTGAGTGAACGGGGTTCACAGAGACGCATAAAAAAGGTTTGCTTTTATATATACTTTATGTTTCTTTGATTTGAACGAGGCTTGGGTCAGAACAGTGTGGGACCTAGATGTGTCCATGCCAGAGGTGGTATTCAGGTTCTGACCAGTTCTGGAGAACTGGTAATGGAAATTTCGAGGAGTTTGTAGAACCAGCAAATACCACCTCTGACTGGCCCCGCCCTCATCTATTCTCTGTTTCCCAAGTCCCAGCTGATTGGGTGGGTCTTCTTTTGTTGCCCTGCACAGGAGAATGGAGCCGGAAAGCAGGTTAGTGGCATGGGGAGGAAATGGGGATTTTACACTATCCTTCCCCTGCCATGCCCACCAAGCCACACCCACCAGGCCACGCCCATAGAACTGGTAGTAAAAAAATTTGAATCCCATTGGTCCATACCCAGCCTGCAATTTGCCAACCAACATTCCCTTTAGCTCTTGAAGTTGAAGAGGTCACCCTGCTAATTCAGAGCTCCTCATGTCCTCAAAGGTCAGAGAGTATCTCCCCTCATCCCTTACATCAGGAGTCCCTGATCTGTGGGTTGCAGCCCATTAGTGAGCTGTTGAGGGGTTTGCAACTGTGCCATAGAAATAGCCGGAGATTGTGCTGCACGCACACATCCCCACTTGTGCGAGCAGTGGACGAGTCTGTGCACCTGTGCTCCATTTGTGTGAGCTGCAAGCATGTGTACACGCTGCTTGCGCCCAGAGAGCTGCGTGCCTGCTTGCCAGCTGCTTGCGCAAACCATCCCATCCTCCACCTCGCCGGTCTGCAAAGCTGGAAAGGTTGGGGAATTCTACCTTAGATCATGGCTGTCTGGGGAATTCTAGGACTTGAAGTACATTTATCTTTAAAAGTTGCTGGGATTGAGAGGCTGCCTTAGATGGCAAGTTAATACCCCAAGCCACATGTCCCATGATTTCTGCATGATGTAGAACAGAGTGAAAGATAGTGCTTAACAAAACAGATGGGAAATTCTTACACTTATCGTTCATAAATCTCCGACAGAACTCCTGAAACGTTCCTCTGTAGCTCATAGTTCTCAGGGAGCGATGAAACTGATAGTAAGATACGACCAAGTCTTTAGGATTACGAGCCATGTATATGATCTACAGAGATGAAAAGCAATTCATAGGGCAGAATGCTTCCTCCATCCCATCTCCCTAGGTCAGAAAACCTCCAGAGGTAATGCAAATGACCCGTGAAGGCTACCTTGGATTCGCCGCTATGCAGGTCAGAAGGCAAGAAGCGGTATGGCAGGTGGCTTTTGATCAGGCGAGGGGATGTCAGTTCCTGTAATGTGCAGGGAAAAACATGTAGGCTCAGGGCTGACAAAGCCAGCATAATAAATATTCAAACATGTCCCCCCAAAAAACATGAAACAATAAGATGTAAAAAGGAATTAACAAAAAGCCAATAGATTATGCTTTTTCTTGGTGGAGGAACTTTGTTTATCTGAGGAATTCAAAGATCTAGGCCAATGTTTCTCAAACTTGGCAGCTTAAGAGATGTAGACTTCAACTCCCAGAGTTCCCCAGCCAGTAGAGGTTGAAGTCCACAACTCTTAAAATTGTGAAGGATGGGAAACACTGGTCTAAAGTGTTACGTCTGAGAACAGCTGTGATGACCCGGGGCATGGCACAAAGGCAACACAGTCAGATAATGAGTAGGAGTCTGTTTATTAGCTCCAACCTTGCCCCCAATGTCCTGGTTTCTTCCTGGCTGGAGAAAAAGTCTCCAGGAACAGCCTTTGTTTGAAAACATGGTCAACAAAAACTGTAACTATGAGTCCAATCAAGGCAAAATGAGGTAATTAGTCCATCAGGGCAGGAGCAATAACTCAACATGTTTGGGAAGATGCCAGGAACACAGATAACCAAAGATAAACACAAGATAAACTCATGTTTGCTCCCAGCAGCTGCCACACTCAGCATGCCCCTTTTTTAAACTCTCTTCCCAGCTGTGGCTAATGAAGGGAATCAGGGCCCTTTCCTCCCCCGTAAGACATGCAACCCACATTGCTCTCTTCTCCGTTCCTCCCTGCGTGCCCTAGGATGAAGAGGATGGGTCTGGGTCTGGGTCTTCCTCTGAACTCCCTCTCCCTTGTTCTACCTCTCACCTGCTCTGCCCAGCTGGACTTTGCCTTTCCCCAGTTTCCTCAACAGCCAACAGAGCCACACTCCCAGTCCCTGTCAGCTGTTCGTCTTCCTCCTCAGACCTGACTCCAACAGGGGCATGACAGCAGCCATGGCATCAGCATCTTGCTGGATTTTCAGCTATTTGCCACCCAAACATATATCATTTTTCCCTTCTGATTTGGCAGAACAGCTGGGAGCCAGGACTAAATATCAACCTATGTAAAAGAACTGCAGACCAAAAAAAGTGGGAATGTCTCAGGTCATTCAGCAGGATGAAAGTGCTGGGGGACATTTATTAAATCTGCATATTACACCAAGGGAAAAGTTTGAAACTGGGCAGGAAAAGAGTGTATGAAGGGGATCTGGATATCCTTGTCAACCACAGGTTAAACATGAGCTGGCAGTGTCATGTAATCATTAAAAAAAAGCAAGGGCTGTTTTGGGGTGCATGAATTGCAGCAGAGTCCTGGAAGCAATTGTTCCTCTCAATTCTATCTTGGTTAGATCTCACTTGGAATTGAAGGTTTAAAATCCAAAAATGTAATTGAGAAATTAGAATTTAGAGATGAGCTACAAAGATGGTGGAAGATCTGGAAATCAAGCCCCTCTGAGAAATGGTGAAAAGATCTTGGTGTACTTTGCTTTCAAAATAAACAATTAAGGAGATTTGGAAGCAGTCCTTAAGTACTTGAAGGGTTTCATACAGAAGAAAATGCAGAAGATCAGTACATAATCATTGGGTCCAAGAATCACTTGAAGGAGTGAATTATTGAATTATATACAAAGTTATGTACCATCTGAAAGCATTAAAACCATAATGTTCATAATGATGAACTATTCCAATACATCAAGGAATCAAACAGAGCTTGAAAACAACTATTTCAGTCAAGCATCAACAACATAATTTCAAAACTTTAACACAGCTCTGAGGATTCATCTGTACCTTGATAATGTCCAGACCGGGTTGAGGATATTCTAAGACCGGAAGCTGCTCATCTATGTTCATTAATCCAATTTCATCAGGATCTGCTCCTTGACTCACAAGATACACCACTTCCTGCAATAAACTTGTCCCTGCAAATTATTGAGAAAAATAATCAGACAAAATACAAGCTTTCCAAGAGAAGAGAAAGTTCTCAACTGTCAATAGATGATCAACACTATCTCCAGATCTTCTGGCATCTTACTGCAGTGTATACTTCCCCAACCTAGTCACCTCCAGATGTGATGAACTTCAAAAAAAAATTTTGTAAACTGCCTAGAGTTACTGAAAGTATATAAATTCTTGAAATGAATACAGCTCATAATTTCATCTCAAGTAGTCTTTGAATTATATGGGAAAGTCCAGCAGGTGACAGAATAACAGAGTTGGAAGGGTCCTCTAGTTCAAACCCCTGCTCAAACAGGAAACCTGTACCATTTCAGACAAGTAACAGATCAAGTAACAACTAACTAAATCATCGAATCATAGGGTTGGAAGAGAACTCAAGGTCTTTTAGTCCAATGCTCGACAACCAATGGGCCATGGCCCACTGGTGGTCCATGAGAAATTTTTTAATCCAGGCTGTGTGGGAACACAAGGCTGCGCCCCCATATGGCCCACAGGAACCCTCCCCGCCCATTCACTCCTTACCTGGCAAACTTGCCTCCTAAATTGCTGTTTTTCCTTTTTATTTTTTCCTGACCATCAGCTGTTCTGCTGTGCCGGGAGATTTAGAATAGCTAAAAAGCAGGAAACCGTTGGATTTCTTGCTTTCTAGCTAATCTTTAGATCTTCTGAACCTTCCTTAGGACTGAAGCTTTTATTATTCAGTGCAGACTCAGGTAGCCGATGGCAGATAGATCTCTGAATGAATCTGTGATTCTGTGAGCAACTCAATCTGTCTGCCTGCCTGCTTTGCCTGATTTTGGGTAAAAGTTGCTCTTTTTTTAATAAAAAATGGAATATTTACATAAATCTTTATAATATTTACATACAAGCCATGCCCAACCAGTTACATGACTCCCAAGCCACACTCACAAATTAGGCCACGCCCACAGAACTGGTTGATAACTTTGAATCCTATCCCTGCCTCTGTGTGTTTGTGTATGTGTGAGAGAGAGAGGGAGAGAGAGAAAAGTTAGATCAGATCTGTTTCTCTCTCTCTCTCCCACCAATGTAAGCAAGCCATTGTCAGCCAAAATTCATATTAGTGATCCCCAGGATTTAAAATTATGAGTTTGGAGGTCCAAAAATTTAACGACTCCTGTTCTAGTCCATCCCCCCCTGCTTAAATCTATTTGAGCCTTTATACTTCTCCTAGTTTTGCTTCCTGTATCTCTTAATTTGTATTGGTGAGTCCTTTCTTCACCATTTCCCTTCTTGTTATTGGATTTGTGGCTTAATTCTATTAGTTGGTCATCCTGCCCTACCAGTTTTCGCTTGAAGCCTTTTGGATAAGCAGATATTTGCCGAACATATTATTGCTGGTCTTCATCCACAGTCTTCATCCAACTCTTGCTGGAAGCCCTTCCAGCAGGTAGTGTAATCCAAGATCTAGAAAGCGTAAGTTCTCACAACAAGCACCATCCTTTGAGCTGGCAATTTAATTCTAAAATCCCCTGTTCCCTTATTGGATGTTGACCTTCAGTTGAAATATAGATGAGATTACCACCTGTGCTCTTAATGTTTTGATTATCCTGCTTGTTGCTCATAGTCCATTGAAATTGTTTTCAAAGTTGCATCATTCATCACAGCAGGAAAGAGGAAAAAGAAATAATGATGAGCGGGCTTCATCATTTTAGTGAGCCTCTTTGCACTTGGAAGATAATACCTTTCCCTTAAGAATTTGTCTAGTCCACAAATTGTTGACTCTGTTCCTTTAAGTAGTAAATCTTCAATCAGCAAGACATGACTTTTTTCTTTGGGGAAGTCTAATCTACTTTACTTCTTATCACTGGTAATTTGGCAATGTCTTTTCTTCAGGTATCTCTGTGTGTTTCCTTCCTGAGGATATAAAATTGAGAACAGGTAAAGGTTCCCTTCGCACATACGTGCTAGTCACTTCTGGCTCTGGGGGGCAGTGCTCATCTCCGTTTCAAAGCCGAAGAGCCAGCACTGTCCGAAGACTTCTCTGTGGCCATGTGGACAGCATCACCAAATGGTGCACAGAATGCAGTTACCTTCCCACCAAAAGAGTCCCTTATTTTTCTACTTCCATTTTTACATGCTTTCGAACTGCTAGGTTGGCAGAAGCTGAGAAAAGTAATGGGAGCTCACTCCATTACACAGCGCTAGGGATTCAAACCGCCAAACTGCCGACCTTTCTGATCAACAAGCTCAGCATCTTAGCCACTGAGCTATTGCGTCCCTTTTTGAGAACAGGTAGTCCTTGACTTATAACAACGTTCAAAGTTACAACGGCACTGAAAAAAAATGACTTAAAAACATTTTCTGCTAAAACTGCTTAGAGAGGGCTGCAAAGCACTGTGAAGTGGTCTATAAATCTAAGTGCTATTGCTAAGTGCTATTTTTCACACTTATGACAGTTGCAGCATCTCATGGTCACGTAATTTACATTTGGATGCTTTGACAACTGACTCACATTTATGATGGTTGACTGTCCCAAGGTCACGTGATCTCCTTTTGTGACCTTCTGACAAGCAAAGTCAATGGGGAAACCAGATTCACTTAACAATCGGGTTACTAAATTAACCACTGATTCACTTACCCACTGGGGCAAGTAAAACAGGGCAAAACTCATTTAACAAATTTCTCACTTAGCAACATAAACGTTTGGCTCAATTGTGGTCATAAGTTGAAGACTACCTGTACTCCATTACAGAGAGGGCAGGAGCTGCCTTCCTAGGTTTTCTTGTTCTGAACATGACATGCTGCCTTCCTTTACATTTTCTTATTTGATTGGAGACTTCCAATTCATCTTTCTTGATATGCTCAGTTTGGATAGAGAATTTAATAGGAGCTTATCGTGTTCAAACTGTTCACTACCAGAACTCAAGAGTATCTTGTGTGGGAGTGTCGAGTTTTACTGGCTTAGTCTTCATTTGTTCCTCAAGTAATCCAACCAGTAATCCAACCAAGTGTAATCTGAGTCCTCCTCAGGTAGAAATACAAACATTGCATGCACTTTGCATGCAGCAATATTGTTAGCCTCTTTCCTTGTGGTTTTATTTTTCCTCATGCAAAAATCTATTTGTATTTTTTTTTAATAATTCCCTAGAGATAGAAGCCTTTATAAAAGATAGATAACATATAAAATGACAGAAAAACTTTAAAAGGACATATAAAAATATAAAACATGTATATCTCATCAGGGGTGGGATTCAACCAGTGTTACTACTGGTTCGGGGAGAGTGTGTTTTGCTGCGCGCACATGTACAGTAATTGCAAAATGCCATTTTGGCAGCTGACAAGCTCTGCGTGCAGGTGCACAGCATTTGAAAATCCTCTTCTTTCCTGCTTTTTCAACCTCAGCTATGTCGCACAAAGCAGCTGAGGTTGCAAAAGCAGGAAATAAAGGACAGCCAAGAGCCCAGGCAGGCAGGTGGGCCAAACAGACGAGCGAAAGGTCATCGCAGTGAACCGCTTCTGTGTCTGCTGCTCTTCAGAGCTACCGGTTCTATAGAACCAGGCCGAACTGGTAGCATCCCACCCCTATATCTCATGCATGTCTTTCTGTGTTAAAAATATGTACAAATAAAATAAAATAAAATAAAAATAAAGGTAAACACACACACCTATATATACGGTAAATTTATACTCTAAAACAGGGATGTCAAACTGGATTCCATTGAGGGCTGCATTAGGGTTGTGTTTGGCCTTGGGGAGCCAGGGTGGGCATGGCCAGCTCGATGTCACTCATGTTGGCGGCCTGTGGAGGCCTGAGCGCTCTGCCAGCAAAAATGGGCTCCTGAGCTCTGTTTCGGGTGCAACAGCATCCTGCAATCCCCTGTCGGTGAAAACCGAGCTTGGAAGTGCCACCCATGGCCCTCACAAGCTCCGTTTTCAGCTGTGACAGCTTCCTGCAATCCTCTGCCAGCAAAAATGGAGCGTGGAGAGCCACACACAGCTCTCCATAGCTTCGTTTTCGCTGGTAGAGGCACTGCGGACCGGTCCTTTGCTGTTTCCAAGGCAGCCCCGTAGGTCAGATCTAAGCACCCCACGGGCCACATCCGGGCCCCTGGGCCTTGAGTTTGACACCCCTGCTCTAAAATAAGCCATATTACGGTTTGTGTGGTTGGGGTTTAGCACATGAGAACGTTGTATCCTAAGGTTTAACTCAACCAGGTTTAAAGTTTTATAAGCAACCCAAGAACAAAAGAGAGTTGCAAAATGAGTCTGAATTTACAGTATCGTCTGCAGTTTATAAAACAATTTTCTCCGAAGCTTGGAGGAAATCAAGTAGAAGCTTTTAGTACCGGCAGCAGGTCATAAATATTTCAAATGTGCAACTTCAGAAAGCAATAAAGATACAGCCAGCTGGTCTAATCTGGCTTTTGCATGCTATTGTATCTCCTCTACCACATTCGATTAAATCTTTGCCCAGAATCTGGGGAAAATCCTTCATAGCAAAAGATGATGGTAAAATAAGCAGATGCAAAACAAACATATAGGGCCTTCAAGCCATCCTTCCCCCACCCCCCCTTTGCTGGCCTACGTGACAACCTGTTTAGCCTCACAATGAACAACTCAACTTTTCAAAGAAGCAGCAGGATGGATTTCCCACCAAATGCTCAGTTATTAACTGTGATGTATAATTAAGCTGCAATGCTTCAATGGACATATCCTATTAGGATTTCACGTGCTCTGAAAAACTAAACTTTCTGGTGCAATAACCATTTCAAGGTTTTGCACTTATTGAAGAAGGCTTAAGTTTTAAAAAATCCAATGGATTTTTAAAATATCAAAATATTATACAGGGCTTTCAGCCAATACATCAGACCAGGGGTCTCCAACCTTGGCAACTTTAAGACTTGTGGACTTCAATTCCCAGAGTTCCTCTGGGAGTTGAAGTCCACAAGTCTTAAAGTTGCCAAGGTTGGAGACCCCTGCATCAGGGGGTCATTATATCCAGTAAGAGAGAACATGGAACAGTGTGAGTGACTCATATAGCTGTTAACCAAAAATATCTTTCTACCTTGGATTTCCAGACCTAGAGCTGAGCTGAATCTCTTGGGAACAATGTGTTCCCCTGCTTTACTAAGCAGTTTTTTCAGAGGATAGAATAGAATAGAACAGAACAGAACAGAATAGGTTGGAAGGGACCTTGGAGGTCTGCTAGTCCAATCCTGCTTTGGCAGGAAACCCTATACCACTTCAGACAAATGGTTATCCAATCTCTTGTTCAAAACTTCCAGTGTTGGAGCATTCACAACTTCTGGAGACAAATTGTTCCACTAATTAACTGTTCTGTCAGGAAATTTCTTCTTTTAGGTTGCTTTTCTCCTTGATTCGTTTCCACCCATTGCTTCTTGTTCTACCTTCAGATGCTTTGTATTATGGCTTGACTCCCTCTTCTTTGTGGCAGCCCCTGAGATATTGGAAGACTGCTATCATGTCACACACACACACACCCCAGTCCTTCTTTTCATTAAACTAGATATACCCGATTTCAGCAACCATTTTTTATGTTTTAGCCTCTAGTCCCCAAATCATCTTTGGTGCACTTCTCTGCATTCTTATTAGAGTCTTGAACTACCAAATACTGATCAGTTTTCTGTAACCCATTCTTGCAATGTAATGTAAGCAAAGAGAGCAAGCTAAGAATAAAGAAACATGAGATTATCTCAGGGGTCTTCAAACTTGACAGCTTGAAGCCTCGTGGACTTCAACTCCCAGAAACTTTCCTCCAGTCATGTTAGCTCAGGAATTCTGGGAGTTGAAGTCCACAAGTCTTAAACTTGCCAAGTTTGAAAAGCCTTGATTTATCTGAACAATACATGACCGTCCACACGGCATCTAATATCCATCACCTGCAGACATCATGACAATGCAACGGGAATGGCAGTCCTACAATTTCCAGAACGTGTCCTACTTGTTAAGTCCTGCCTCAGGAACTGTGCGGCGGAGTACAGACTACAAGAAACAATGGCTTTCCAAGGTCAATCAATATCTGATCTGAGAGGCTGGCTTGAATTCATACCTCTTTGCTCCAGTGGTGGGATTCAATTTTTTTTTACTACCAGTTCTGTGGGCGTGGCTTGGCTTGGTGGGCGTGGCTTGGTGGGCATGGCAGGGGAAGGGGAAAATCCCCATTCCCTCCCCACTCCTGGGGGAAGGTTACTGCAAAATCCCCATTCCCTCCCCACCCCANCCTGGGGGAAGGTTACTGCAAAATCCCCATTCCCTCCCCACCCCACTAACCTGCTTTCCAGCTCCGTTCTCCTGTGCTGGGCAACAAAAGGAGACCCAGCTGATCAGTTGGGACCCAATGGGAGGCAGAGCATAGATGGAGGCGGGGCCAGTCAGAGGTGGTATTGGCCGGTTCTCCAACCGACTCAAAATTTCCACTCCCGGTTCTCCAGAACTGGTCAGAACCTGCTGAATCCCACCTCTGCTTTGTTCCCAGCTCAATCTGTTTTTCCCAAATCATCTCTGGGACATTGAGGGAAAGGAGCACATGGCAACTGTGCGGTGCCAAACCCAAGTTGGCTTCTTCTCCTGCCCCTCTGAAACAAGCTGCTTGTATTTGCATTTGATTACTAATTCCCAATTGATGTGAGCCAGACAAGGACAGTCAAAGGACTGGAAGTGGCCCAAAGCCACAGAATGCTCAGATCTGCATGCTGGTTGAAGAAGCACGGGAGATTTGGTTCATCCAGACTTGCAAAATCCTCTTTAAATAAGTCTTACAATGAAGTAGCCTTCGCACCTCTGATCACGTTTCCTGGCTGGCCAACCCAGGAAGGTTGAAATCAATCTCGCAATTCTGAAAGTACCCGCGCTGATTAGACAAGTGACCATGAAGAACATTAGGCCACAAGAATTAACCCAAATGGACTTTTGTGCTCTTTCCTGACATCATTCTGCTTGGAGAGAGGGTAGGCCAAGGCTCCCCGACACCAGGGCCTCGGCCTGTTCAGAACAGGGCCGTGGAAGTGGTGGGTGAGCACACGCATGCGCAGCAAGCAAGTGCACATGCATGCAGCTGGCAAGGGTGCCTGTCACTTGTGCAAAAGGAACTGCTTGCTTGCTGCTCGTGCATAACCATTCCCATTGCTCACCACCCCCCCCACACACACACACACATCGCTGCCATCTGCAAAGCCAGAAAGAGGCTGGGAGCGTCTGGGATAGGCAACACTATAAATATAGATTGGTTCACACGTCCAATTAGAGAAGAATTGTTTTCCTCTTTGCTTTGGAATAACCTTGGGGTTGTTTTTTTTTTCTTCCCCCCCATCTTAGCAGCTTCCTGCTGAGATCCCTTGTAGCCTGAGCATCTGGAACACGTCAGGAGGATGGAAAGACAGAAGATGGAAAGACTGAAGACTGCAACATTTAGCAGGAGAGAATCCGTTTTCTCCCTCTGCAGCATTCACATGGACCAGTCCACCTTGGCATCACCTGCCTTCTCTCTCAGATGTCCTGTAATTCAAAGGCCACTGTTTTCCTTCCCTATCTAGCCAACAACAGTACTGGGCTTCCAGCAATCTCCATTCAAGCAGGAACCAGGCCTGACTTGGTATAGCTTCTGAGGCTGGCTAATTGCCCCACCTGCACTCAGCTGTGTTGGTAATCCAGAAAGGGGGAGGGGGAGGGGAAGGGGAGGGAAATCCTGTGATTCACCTCTGCTGATCCGAAAGTAACTCCTTCCTTTATTAAGGAAGGTTATCTCTCGGGGCAAATGCCTCCCTAACAANGAGGGGAAGGGGAGGGAAATCCTGTGATTCACCTCTGCTGATCCGAAAGTAACTCCTTCCTTTATTAAGGAAGGTTATCTCTCGGGGCAAATGCCTCCCTAACAATGCTTTCAACCTAAAAATAATAATAGTTTTGTTGTTATTGTTGTTGTAATTGGAGCCCTTGGAACAATACCTAAAGGGCTACCTCGCTATTTGGAAAGTCTGAATTTATCAGACTTGAATACTCTGATTCTACAAAAACCACCCCACTTGGAACAGCTTATATCCTCTGACACTACCTTTAAGAGTTCCTAGGTCCTTAGTTAGGACTACCAACCAGCCCCAAAGGCTGTGAATCTCACTAAAAATTTAATCATCATTACCAGTTTTCAAAAATTGTAATACATAAAAGCGCACCGTATCTCAGCCTACAGCTTTCAGGTACGGAAAGGGGAAAAAAATTCATTTGCAATGTACATATTTCACCTTGCATGTTTCAGGCCCTTAAAATGGCCATCTCTGCGAGCCAAGCCCATCCCTACAACTCCCTGGGCCTTATGTCCTTAGTCCAACCCAGTTAGAATCTCAGAGGAAGGTCAGCCATCATCATCATCATTATTCACAAAAAACAACAGTGTACACAGCAATCAAGATAACGTAAGCTATTATGATTGCTGTTATACACAAAAGTGGCAGTATACACAGCAAATGAGATCTATGCTGGCTTTGGTATCCATCATCATCATCATCATTATTATTATTATTATACACAAAAATGACAGTGTACACAGCAGACGAGATAACCATGCTGGGTTTCGTATCACAAATCACGAGCCGAACGCTTCCCAAGTGTTTAGGACCGCACGTTGTATCTGTGGGTTATGCGAGCAGATCTCACTAAGGTGGCCTGCAGCTGACCAAGGTGATCTTGTCAGCGCCAATTGCTTTTAAGTGCTTGCCTAGGTCTTTAGGCACAGCAGCACCCAGTGTACTGAGTACAATTATTATTATTGCTGTTATACACAAAAATGGCAGTATACACAGCAAATTATTACTATTATTATTACTATTATTACTATTATTGTTGTTATACACAAAAATGGCAGTATACACAGCAAATAAGAACGACTGGGTTTGTTATCCATCATCGTCATTATATTTTTATTATTATTATTATTATTATTATTGCTGTTATGAACAAATGAGGACCACAGCTGTAACATGTAACCCGCCCTTAGAAGACAACCCAAACCCCACCCCGGGAACCCAGCGGCACCCGCAGAAGGTTTGAACCCGCTTCCAGGGGAAGGAGAAGCCAGCTCGCCCCTTCTCTCCTCCAAGGCCAAGAAAGTCACCGGCCAAGGCTCCCAACCTGACTAGCTCCTCCGGTGGCCTCAGAAGCCCCAAAAAGGAGAGCGGCGATGGGGGGCTTCGCACCGGAGTTACGGGCGGGCGAAGGGGGGAAGAAAACCGGAGAGGAAAAAACGGGCGATGCTGGAAGCGTCGGGGCGGAAGGAGGAGGAGGGAGGAGGAGCGAGGAGAAGGGACGGAGGGGACCGGGGGGGGCTCCTTTCCCTGCCCGCCCCGCCTCCTACCTGATTTGGGGGTAGGTCACATTCCAGACGTCGCTGTCTCGCACGGGAAATTGGCGATCTCCTCCATCTTCCCGCGGCCAGAAGGGCGCGTAGGCGCACCCGTTTGTAACTCGAAGTACTTGCTCTCGAACTCCCCGGGGTGCTTGGGGGGTCTCGCCACTTCGCTCTCCGCCATCCTCCGCCCGCGGGACAGCCGGCTGCTGCAAAGGCGCAGAGGCGCTGCTTGCCGGCGCCGAAGAAGGCGGCGCCCCCGCCCGCCCGTCAGCCTCCGAGCTGAGCGTCGGCTCCGGCGCGTCTCAGGCCAAGAACCGGCAATTCAGCGCATGGGCTCCGGGGGGATGGTGTCACGCGACGTCGCTCAGGAGGTGGGAGGAGGCCGCTGCCGCCGCGCACGGCGGAGCCTTAACCTCGCGTGCCCTGGCTCTCTTTCGCCGCCTGGCTCCGGCCCTGGCGCCGGGCTCGCTCGGGTTCCGGAGGGAAGCGGGCCCTGGGAAGGGCTCGATCGCAGGCGGTTTCCTTGGAGAGTGCTGCGGGAGAAGCCCAGCCCAGAACCCGCCCAGACCCGTGTGCACCGGCCGGCCGGCTTCACACGACCCTCATCAGACGCTTTCCCTCCTGACCGAATCGGGAAGCGCCGCTGTGAACTGGGAAAATTAATATTATGGATGATTGCTTTAGTAAATTCATTACAACACAACAACAACAACAACAACAACACTCAACAATAATAATAATAATATAATAATAATAATAATAATAATATTAATAATAATAATAATAATAATATAATACAATGAAATGAATTAATACAATAAAAAATCCAAATAAAATACCTTATAGCAGGGGTTCGCGACTTTTGGACTCAGGGACCACAACTCAGCATTTTAAATCCGCAGGGACTACTAATTGGTTCTGTGGTGGTGCGCTAATTTGTGGGTGTGGCTTGGTGGTCTGTGACTGGCTGACATGGCTTGTATGTCAATATATAGAATATATAGAATTTTTATAAAAAAGAACAGCTTTACTTAAAATCAGGTCAAAGCAGGCAGCAGATTGAGTTGCTCACAGAATCACAGATTCATTTAGAGGATCTATCTATCTGCTTCAGCTAAGCTCAGCCATGTAAGATTTGGCTTGCAACCAAACTCGACAAAACTTACTCCACAACACACATGTATGTAAATATTTTGAATTTTTTTATTAAAAAAGAGCAACTTTTTACCCACAATCAGGCAAAGCGGGCAGGCAGATTGAGTTGCTCATAGAATTGTTTCACTGATCTATCTATCTGCCAATCGGCTAGCTCAAGTCTGTCACATAAAATCTGCTCTGCTGTGAGTCTGCATGAATATAGAACTTTTCAGTCTAAGGGAGGCCCACCAAAATTTTTCTTGCGGCCCACAGTTGGTGATTTGCCCTGCCTTATTGTAGGTTAATGCACAGTATACCACATAGCAATGAAATTCACCATAACAACCAGTGTTGGATGACAGATATTTTTCACCGTTTCGGTGGCCGTGGTTTGGTGGGTTTCACTTTGCAGCGTGCACACATTGTGTGCATGCCGTGTGCCAATGCACACTTTGCGGCAGGCAACAGAGTGTTTCTAATTGCTCCTGAAGCCTGCACGATGCCTGGTTGCTTCATCAGCTGCCGCACAGTAGTAGTCCTCTGCCGCGCAAGGAGCTGCACTTCAAATTTCAGCGATACATGGGAGTATGGGAGGGCAGGTGGGCCCAACGCAAAGCTGGTGGAGAGAACGGTTCAGCTCTCTGCTGCTCGTCTCTGCAATCAGCTTGGCAGAACAGGCCAAACCGATAGAATTCCCCCCGACAGGTGGGGGGGGGGGGGGGTGGGGGGGGTGTGGCATAACAACCAGAAGAGCAGATCCCAATCCGCCACCCAGAGACCAGACCCAATACGCACACACAGATGACAATCCCCAAACACCCGCCCCCTAAAAGCACACAAACATCCACACAACAAACCAAATAATACTATCCAACCGCTCACTGATGGTGGTCCTTAAGTTCATTGTTAAGTGCAGTTGTAGCTCTGGGATAAAAACTGTTCAGAAAATGTGTGGTCCGAGTTTTAATTGTCCTGTATCTTCTGCCAGAAGCCAACAGTTCACAAAGATTGTAAGCAGGATGGGAAGAGTCTCTGAGAATGTTCTACGACTTCCTCAAACAGCGACATGTGAAGATGTCGTCCAGGGCTGATAGCTGGAGCCCAATGATATTCTGGGCAGTTTTAATGATTCTCTATAGAGCTTTTTTGTCCTCCCATACCATACAAGAATGCCGAATGTCAGGACACTCTCAATGGTGCTGTGGCAGTAGGACAGAAGTAGATGCTGAGATAGATTTATCTTCCTGAACATTCACAGGAAGTACAGCCTCTTCTGTGCTTTCTTCACAAGCATGTTAGTCCATGAGAGGTCCTCCAAGATATAAATGCCCAGAAATTTAAAACTACCAACCCTCTCCATCTCCTCGCCATTTATGTACAATGGTAAATGTACACCCCTCTTCCTCCTGAAGTCAATTATAAGTTCTACAGGTTTTTCTTGGTGTTAAGTGTAAGATTATTTTCTTTACACCACAGTGTCAGTTCTTGTACTTCCTTTCTATAGCAGACTCATTGTTCTTATTAATGAGCCCCACCACTGTCATGTCATCTGCAAATTGGATAATTGCAGTGGTGTTATACAATGGGGTGCAGTCTTGTGTGTAGAAAGAATAAAGGAAGGGGCTTAGCACACACCCTGGGAGACACCCGGACTCTTATGGACTTCTCCACAGTATTTAGTAGGCGTCCTCCTTTAGTTATATCACGGGCATACACACACACACACATTTCTTGTGCCGTATCTGTCATCGGACGTTGGTGATCCTATTTTTATCAACAGCTGAACAAAAATGTTGTTGAGTTTTGCCTAAACCAGTCCCTTACCTTTTGAAGCCATGATGTCCTTTTTCTGCCTGGACCTCATTTGCCTTTAATCTTTCCTTGGAGGATTAAGTGAAGTGTGCTGTATTTTTCTGGGTGTCGCATCACATGTCCAAAATATTCTAACTTTTGTTTTGTTATAGTTTTGATGATTTCCCTTGGCTTTCCCAGGCGGCTTATCACCTCCTCATTTTTGATTTTGTCAAGTGTATATGCCAGTGTATATGTAAGCCACCTATATTTGCTCCAAATGATGCATTTGGATTAGGGCTTATTTTCAGGTTAGGTCTTATTTTGGGGAAAATATGATTACTAAATGTGTCTATCTGGCTGATGATCTTAACTGGGGCTTATTTTGGGGGCAGGGCTTATATTATGAACATCCTGAAGAATCATGCTAGGGCTTATTTTCTGATTGGGTCTTATTTTTGGGGAAACATGGTAGTGTGTGTGTGTGTGTGTGTGTGTATAAAATTTGTCATGAGGTACAAGTAAAACAGGTAGAGCATTTAAAACTGAATTTTACTGATGTGTTTCAAAAAAACTTGTTTTATAGTTATCTGACTGTTGTCTATAATTTTAGAATTTTATCTGTGAATTGTCCAGCAACAGAAGGAGTCCGGAGAAGCAAAATCAGTCTATTTAATTTTGATCCTTGACCAAATACATCCCAATGCAAAGTTGATCATGTATAAACTACTCTTATAATGTAATATCATTGTAACATACTTAAATTAATAAGCCAGAAAATACCTGTGAAAATGACATGTACTATCCTACATGGATATGTAGGATGTCTCTATCATTAAATACCACAGAGATTAAGAAACATAAATTAAAAAAAAACACAAGTAAAGCTCTAGAATCTATAAACAATCATATCTGATAACATACACCCAGGTACATTTTTATAAATGATATAAAATCACTGATTGGAGGTCCTCCAAAAATGGTGCCCTCTGTGGCTGGGAGGCTTTTTGTACTGTTGACAAACAGCTGATGTCACTGCCAAAGCTGTTTGGCGGTTACTCGCTCTCTAGATTGGAATGGGAGCAACTTGGAACAACCCCGGATAAATTTCAGATGGTAGTCTACTTACCCACAGAGAAGAACCTGGATAGTTGTTCATGGTAAAAATGGGTGGAAAGTCAGGTCTCCAACTTTTCCGATCAGCTGTGGATTTTTAGAGGTGTCTTTGTCTTAACATGGCTTTTTGAATTTGTTTTTGCTTTTTATATTTGAAACGTTAAATCTGGTGAATGCTGAACTTTCCTTTACCCCTTGCTGGATTATAATAGGCACTTAGACTTATATATCGCCTTATAATGCTTTACAGCAGTTGCCAACTGGTAGGCTGCAGCCCACTGGTGGGCTGTGAGAAAATTTTGATGGGCCGCAGAGAAATCTCACCCCCAGAGCACCCCCACAAAGCAATTAATCCAGGCTGCCCAGAAACACAAGGCTGCACCACCCACATGGCCTGTGGGAACCCTCCCCACCACTCATTGCTTACCGGGTAAACCTGCCTGCCAAATTGCTAATTTTCCTTTTCCTGACCATCATCTGTTCTGCTGCGCCGGGAGATTTAGATTAGCTATGAAGCAGGGAATGGTTGGATTTCTTGCTTTCTAGCTAAGCACATCTGAACCTCCCTTAGGACTGAAGGTTTGCTTGCAAGCCAATCAGTGCAGACTCATGGCAAGCAAATTTGAGAAGACTCTGAGTGTAGCCATGGCAGATAGAGAATCACTGAATGATTCTGTGAAGCACCTCAATCTCCTGCTTTGCCCTGATTTGGGTAAAAGTTGCTCTTTTGTTATAAACAAAATCAATATTTATATCAATATTTATAATATTTACATCCAAGCCATGCCCAGCCAGTGACATGACACCAAGCCACACCTGTTCTGTATGGAACTTGGTAGGTTCCAAGTCAGTCATTTCTGATTGGCCAAAAGGGCCACTTATGGATTGGTTCACTAAGAACCAATCCGAGGAACCGCCAAACGGCGGGAAGAGTTAAACAAGTGTCATTGGCCACAAGCCAGCATGCAAGCCGCTATATAAAAGGCTGCCACGTTTGGGTTATGTTCCGTAATCTTTTGCCTTGCAAGTTTAAATAAAATAGTTGTTGTTTGGGAACCCGGTCTCATGCGCTTCTTTCCGGATGGGAACAACACCCACAAAATTAGGCCACCGCCCCACAGAACTGGTTAGTGTCCCTGGATCTAAAATTATGAGTTTGGTGAGTCTCTGAGGTCCAAAAAGTTGGTGACCCCTGCTCTAAGCAGTTACAGATCAGCTTTTTGCCCCCACCAACAATTTGGGTCCTCATTTTACCCACCTCAGAAGGATGGAAGGCTGAGTCAACCTTGAGCCTGGTGAGATTCGACCTGCCAAATTGTAGGCAACTGGCTGCAGAAGTAGCTTACAATACTACACTCTAACCACTGAGCCACAGAGGCTCCTTCATGTGATGTTTGTTTGTTTTTCATTTTTTCTTACCAGTTTTTTTCCCCGGAGCCATGAAAAAACTTTTGCTTTACCTACATGGAAGTTGACAGTGTGAAGGTTTCTTCTTTGTACTGAAAGTGTTTTGATTGATGCTGGACTATTATAGTAAGGAATTTGTGTTTCACTAGTTTTATAAGAATGTTGCTATTTTACTGCATTTTATTTCTGAATATTTCTGTTTTTTTCTTTCCCTTAAACAGACAGGAAATTCCCTTTGTCTCTACTATGGGATAAAATATCTTGATCTGTTTGATAAGTTGTTGCAGACTTTCGACATTATTTTTCTTTTTACGAACAGAGTTGTAAAAGCTTGTATATTGTAGACCTGTTTAACAAGAGGGAAAACCACAAATGTACTATATTTATCAACATTCAATGGGGGGGTGGGGGAAAATGGACAAGATATGTGTATTGCCTTTTTTCTAAATGCACTTACTATACTTTTGTTTTTGGTCCTGTTTAATTTTGTTCTGTTCTTAGTTGTTTTTATGTGAGTTCATGTTTTAACTCTTTAAAAACATTGGGGAGGAGAATCACTGGATAGTTTACTCCCTCTTTAAAAGTTCAACAAACAAGATAGCAATTAAATTATGCATACTACTTTGCTATCAGTCATCAGAGGACAAAAAGGTTCATTTAGACTTTGTCTCCTGTCAGATTTTATAAACAGTCAAACCTTTGGTCACATTACCTGACCAAAGCAAAGGGATGCAGCTTAAAAGTGATCATAAGAGAAGCTTCTTTAACATGAGGTGCACTGAAACTACAATAAAAAAACCGTAATGTGCTTTACAGACCTTAATCCACAGGATAGGTATGTCTTGTAAGAAACATGACCAGAGCGGCCTTGTAAAGCTGCCAAGAAAGCAGCTTAAATCTTCCTTTGTAAATGCTGTCCTATTTCCTCTGAGGGAAGGTGAAAGGCGGCATCTCCAGATTTCTCTTTAAGAGAAGTCACTCTTTGTCATACCTGTCCCAGCTTGAAAGGTAAGAAAGACCCTGGACTCCATTGGCAAAGCCAGATCTGAGGATTTCCCATGTAGCCCCTGTAATTTTCTTTTCCAGCAGACTCTCCTCCCTGGATCATCTTGGTAATGTGCCATAAGTTTCAAATTAGTGTTTTGGTAACAGTTCCTCATTTTGGCACCTCTTTGGATGGGCATTTCTCATTCCATTCCCAGGCCTGTGTCCTTGAATCTTTCAACTGTTGTCTTTGGATGGTACCTCTGTTTCCTGTCATCCCTTCTCCCTATCTTCCCATTCCCCCTCCCCACATTTTATGGCACGCTGCCATCACAGCAAAGCAAATCAGGGTTGAAGCAGTTTGAGGGCAGATCTGACCAGTCTCAATCTGAATTATACTGTTTGAAAGCTTATAGATATATATCTTGGCCTTTGTCAATCTATTGGCTTATTCTCACTTCAGCTTGCTCACAATTCAAGAAGAGGAAGAATTCAGAAGTGGGCCATTGGGAAGATGTCTTCAATATGTAAATACCTGAAGATGCGATCTGATTCTTTGGATCCAGTGAAGATGACTCAGCCCTTCTGGCTTGTCTAACTTGTCAAGACAACTCATAGATCTGAAAGATGTGTCTTCATGAGTGATTCTCAATGCAACATTAAGGTCAGGAAATAGAATGACTGCCCTAAAATGAATTGTTTAGAATTTAGATGGTGTTCTTAGTGCCTTGCTAGCCAAGCGCTTGGTCTTCGTAGATGGGCTTCAGGTTAACTGGTCAAGACTTATTGCCCCCATCTCTATCCTGAGAGAAGGGGATATAACTTCACTCCAAAAAGTCACGATGAAGCTTGTGGGTTGGGCTATGGCAGTGTAAGCAAGTTGGAACAGAGCTTAGATCAAGGATCATAGATCTGGATGGCCATATCGAATCTCTATTCTTTTGCTAGGAAATTTAACAAATATACTGAAACCAGCAGGATACTTAGCTCAGCTCAGCATGTCTGAATATTGAAATGTTTTGCTCTTAAAAGCTGACAGAAGATGTCTTATCCTCTAGGAAACTGCTGCAAAAGATGGAGCAGTGGCATTTTGTCTTTTAATCCAGAGATAAATTTATACAGTCCAATCCAGATTTCTCTGGTCAGCCTCATGTTCAACATCTTTACTCTGATGTGGATCCCAACTAACTGCATATGTAGCCACATTCATTGTAGCAGTATATGCTAGTAATTAACAGCCAAACATCACTACACAACAGAACTATTACGAAATAGGTTTTTCCTGAAACACTTGGTGATGTTGCTTAAGAGTTATGTATCTCATTTGAGAAGTGATGCTTATTTTTAATTCTGCCTTATTTGCTTTGGTTGTAATGCAGACAAGTTGATTGGTTGTTTTGGGAACCAGACTGGTATGCATTTTGGACTGGGGATGAGGGAAGTGTCTCAACATTAATTGACAGGAAAATTGCATTACACTGCCAGGGCAAACTGCAGGTGAGGGACTGAACTGCTGTCATTTGGAAATGCCATTGAACTTATGGGAGATTGCTTCCCCTTCTGCACAGGATCAAATATCATCAGAATATTAACCTGAGAAAGTATTTCAGAAAAGATGCTCCCCAATTCTTACAAAGAGAAGGAAGGCAGGGGAGAGGTGCTTTCAGGCTTTTTAGATTGGTGCCAGCCCTTTGCGTGAACCAGAGAAAGAAACCAAAGCCATGCAGTTTAGGAATACTTTTATTATAGAACTATTGTGATTCAATCTTGCAGGGTTTGCCGTGGACTCAGATTTTATCTGACCTACATCTTGGTAGCAGCTCTTTCTCAGTCTCATTCCTTCTTGCCCATTTCATCAAAGTTTAACCCTGCATTTTTATTTATTTATTTATTTATTTATTTTGCAGGATGTTTTGTCAACTTCCCAGCTTTGCCTCTAACTCTGGGATTTCCTAGTGGTCTCCCCTCCGATTACTAAGAAGTTCTGACCCCAATTAGCTTCCATCTTCACAGGCTTCCTGCTGAGGTTGGGCAGAGCAAACAGCATAGATAGCAGAATGAATAAGAGTAACCCTAGACACAACTATATTATTTGTTCCCCTTTCTTATTATCAAGTTATATTTCCAATAGAGCTTATTACTATTATGATTTATTGCACTTTATGATATAAGTGGGGGCTTTTGAGCCACCTTGACTCCTGGCGACTGCCTGGGTCGGCCACTATATGGTCTTTTTTTTTTTTTTTAAAGTAAGGTTTTCCAGAAATGCTTGCCATTGCCACCTTCCTTAGGCTAAGGGAGAGGGACTGGCCCAGGGCTCCACAAATAGCTTGCTTATTTATTTTATTTATTCAGTCATTCGTCAGTCTCGGTCATNGGGGGGGGGGGGGGCTGGGAATGGGAGGATGTCTATTCCTCTCAGAGAGACAGCTGGGTCCTCCCTTTTGCATCCTTTCAAAGTAGCCCTCGAAGCACTTTTTGAGGTTGCTCTGCGTCCTCACAAAAGAAGAAAACCAGAAAGTCCAGTTGCCTCCCGAAAAAGCACCTTTTCGGCTAGACAGCCGTTGGTGGCGGAGACCTTTCGAGAGGCTGTGTGCGCAACGACATTTCATTTGAACGTACGCCGATTAGCGTCCGTAACCAAGTGACAGTCAAGTTCGTCGAAGTCTTCGTGTCCAAGGCAGGACTCGAACTCGGGGTGGATTTCCAGCCTGACGGCCTTCGCGCTTCCCCCCTTCCGTGGTTCTCGTAGTCTCGGCAAAAAAAAAGAAAGAAAGAAAACGGAGAGGGAACTGCGAGGGTCACCCGGCACCTTTTCAACCCTCCCTGCCCCCCCCCCGCGCCGTCTGTTTTGCATCGCCCTGCCGATTGGTCGGCGGGTCCGGCGCCATATCCAGGGGCGGGGCGAAGCGGAGGCGTGCGTCCGGCTGCTCCGTGAGCGGCTTTCATGAGCGGCCAGTGTGGCGACTGGGCCGGGTGCACACTTAGGTGGTTGTCGTCGCCGCCGCCGCCGTCTTTTCATCAGCCGCGATGCTGGAACTGCTGGAGGGCGAGGACGGCTGGAGCGTGTCGTTCGCGGGATGCGGCTTCCTGGGCATCTATCACATTGGCGTGGCCACCTGCCTGCAGGAGCGCGTCCCTCGCATCCTCCGCGACGCCCGGTGCATATATGGGGCTTCGGCGGGGGCGCTGGCCGGCGCCGTCCTCATCGGAGGCGGCTCTCTGGGTGGGTCTGACCTGCGCCTAATCGGGAAGAGTCGTGGGAACGCGTCCCGACTGGGGGATTCCGGGTCGTGAGGCTCTTGCACAGGCTTGGGTGTAAAGTTGGGGAATTTGTGCGCGTATGGGGGAAAGCTTTGGCTAAGTGAACAAAGTCCAGGTTCCATTCGTGGGAATGGAGAAAGCAGAGATGATGATGATGATGATGATTGAAAGGACTGCTGATGCCTGGTAGTCCTGATTTGTGGTTTGCCGCTTCGCCTCGGGACAAATCTTAAAGGACTGAGATGGGGGGCTCCCTTTGATCCCGCAGCAACCGAGTGGAGAGAGCACGATTGCACTTCCTCTTCTAGGGAGGTCATTAATCCTGGGTTAACCCACTAATTAATAGTGGGTTAATTATATTGGTGGCTTGATCTGATTAATTAAGCCCGACTGGATTTATCTCAGATGGGTTGCTTTGGTGAAAGGCCCTTCGAACTTGGGAGATGAAGCAGTGCTGAGGGACAGAAATAATGCAATATGATGATGAGGATGATAATAATAATAATAATAACAATACAATATGAATGTATTTCCCACCAGACCTCCTCAACACTTGTCTGTGTTCACAGGTTGTGGTTTAATTGCGTTGCGAATCCAGCCCGGGTGTCAGAATGCCATTGTAATTAGGGAAATCGTGTTTTATGGCTCAGCCTTTTTGTATTCATTTCTGCACAGTCCCAAAAGAGTTTGGAGGGAATCCAGTCAGAAAACAACTCTTGTTTACTTTGAGAATTTAATGAACCTTGTCAAATTTGTCCCAGTTGAAAAAGCAGTGATGGAGACGTATTTGTTAATCCAGATAGCATGGCTCACTGAGGAAAAGTCTCAACATTTTTGCAAATTTTTTCTTTTTGGGGTACCCTTTCACTTATATTTTCACCCATTGTATTGAACTACAAATAACATTCTCCATCTGGAGAAAAGCTGACAGTCTTCAAAAAATCTTTGTGGAGGCATAAGTCATATCTTCATGTATTACAATAGATTTATACTCATTGTTAAGAAAGTTCCACATAATTTACCCTTGATTGAGTACATTTCATTTTAAAGGACTTTAAATTCAGCAGACAATTTTCTGGATCCTGGTTTTGTCAGAATTTTGGGTGATAATATTTCAAATTTCAAATTTTGCTGCATTTGATTTCAAATTTGTAGTCCTATTATAATGTGCAAGATAGAAATGGGACTTTAAAAAAGTGGAATCAAGGGTTTGAAATGTTGGAGCGCCTGGAAAGGAGAGAAGGTGCTATAGAAATTAAAAATGAGGAATGCTAGCTTAAATCTTCCAATCCATGGCCCAATATCATAAAGTTTTAACATTATTATATAAACCACGTATATATGTGGTATAACTACAATATATATTTTATATGTGGTCCAAGACAATGCCTCTTCACTCAGTGTGGCCTAGGCAAGCCAAAAGTTTAGACACAGATGCCTTAAATCATGTTAAGCTCAGAATGTCCATCTAAGTTCATAAAATGGCTATTTTGAACTTTTTGAAAGGGTCCCAAGCTTGAAGCAACCAGAATGAAGTTGTGAGCCTTTGAGTCATGTCCAACCCTCAGCCACTCTATGGATCAGTACTCTCCATGCCTCTCTGTCTCACACCACCTCCTTCAGGTGTTGTCCCAGTGTCATCTTTTGTAGTGTTTAGCCAGAGGGTACCAGAGCGGCCTCTTCTCCTTTGTCGCTCCCCACATGATTTAACTTTCCAGTGAATCAGCTCTCATGACATGGCCAAAGTATGACAGCCTCTGTTTGACAATCTTGGCTTCAAGTGATATTTTTGGTGAGGCTTGGCCTAAGGTTTCTTTGGGTTAGGATTTTTTTTTGGGGGGGGGGCAATCTGGGATGCCAAAATATAATAGTATATAATAGTAGCCTCCAGCACCATAGTTCCAAGACGTCTCCTATCTGCCTTTTTCAGAGTCCTACTTTCGCAGCCCTGTATCAGTTGGAAAAATTATTGTGTTAACTATAAATCTGCACTTGGTTGTGTGGTTGTTTAATCTTCCAGGTGTTATTCATGTCAGACATTACAGTTCTTGCAAGTGCTATACGCCTTCTGAACTGCCTGCAGCCACCACTTTGATTTTTGTGCCCAGGAAGATGAATTCCTGTACTGTTTTGGTGGTCTCGTTGTCAATCTGCTCTCTGGCCTCTGTATTCCCTGCAGTTGTCATTATCTTTGTTTTCTTGATGTTAAGGTGCAGTCCAAATTTTTCACTTTCATTTTGACTCTCAGGATCCCTCCAAATGTGCATTTCTCATAGCTATTTCTGTATGCATGTTGAACAGTATAGGTGATAGGAAGTAAACTTGCCATGTGCTTTCCCCCCTAATTCTGAACCAATTTGGGTCTCCAGAGTCCCTGATTAGAATACGATGACCGAATGAGCTAGATGTGGTGTGGTGATATTTCCAAATCTTTGAGGCAATTCCAGAGCCTGTCATGGTCAAGACTATTGAAAGCTCTTGTGTAGTCAATGAAGCCCATGTAGAGGTCTTTGGGTATTCTTTACTTTTCCCACCATCCAACTTTGATTGGCAATATGATCCCATGTGTTGCCCTTTCTTTCCAAAATCCTGCTTGTATATTAGGTTATTCACAGTTGGATTAAAATGTTGCTGGATTCTCTTCAAGGGAATTTTGTGTGATATGTGTGATATCAAGGCTATGGTTCAGTGGTTGGAACAGTATTTCTTATCACCTTTCTTTTGTTTGGGGATAAATATTGATTTTTTCCTCCCCATTCTTCTGACCACTCTTTCATACACTTTGGCAAAGTGCTGTCAGTGCTTTTGTTGGCAGTGATCTCAGCAACTCTGCAGGAATTTCATCAACTCCTGTGATTTTGTGGTTAAGCAACTGGTTGAGTGTCCATACTACCTCCTCCTCCAGGATATCGGGTTCCATTTCTGGTCAGTCAGGTCTTATGTCTTGGCCTTGTTTTTCATTTGTGTAAAGTTCTGCATATTTCCACTATCTTTCTCTGATTGCTTGTTGATAATGCAGTTCCTTCCCATCCCATTCTCTGACCATGCAGCCTTTCTTGCCATAAAGGAGTTTCTTGTCTTCTTCACATAAGTGAAACACTCTCATGTATGACCTCTCTTGGCTGCTTCCTCTAGCTTCTTACATTGTTTAGCCCAGTATTTTTCTTTATCTTTTCTTGCTTTTGTCTGGAACTTTGCATTTAGTGTTCCACATTTCTTCCCTGTCACCAGCGGCTTTTGCTTTCCTTCTCTCATCTGATGTTTTTATTGTAGCTTCTGACATCCAACTGGCCAATTTCTTTGGCTTCCTATATGTTCTTGGGCTTTTTCAGTGGCAGTTGTTTTTATTTCCCCCTATAACTCATTTGGTTGTCTTTCTGTGATATTGAGCAGTTCAAATCTGTTCTTAACTTCAACTGCAAATGCCAGGGGAATCTTCTTGGCTTCACATTTTTGAATCATGGGTGGTTGTTTGACATTGCAACAGCTTTGGCAACTTTTCTTTGGCAGGCTAACAGTGGTCTGACCCACAATCTGCACCAGGGAATGTTTTCACAGTGAAGATGGAATGTTCCAGTTCTTTTGACGGAATATATAGTTGATTTGGGTTGTCCATCCAAGTGTATAATTGTGTTATTCAAACCATATCTTCATTGTGCTTAGCTGAATTGGATTTTCTCCTGCTTCATTTCCTTCACCAAGGTCAAACTTGCCTGTGATCCCTTTTCTTCCATTTCTCCCACATTTGCATTGAAGTCTCCAGTAATATAATGTCTTTCTTTGGTGTTTGTTTCAAGAGTTTCCTGAATTTCAGGATAGAATTTGTTGATGTTCTCTACTATTGAGTCTGCAGTGAGAACGTGAACTTGCAGAATTGTTATGTTGGGAGGTTTTCTGTTGATATGTGTTGCAATTATCCTGTCATTGATTGTTTGAAAACTTTCCATGGTTATATCCACTTTTTTATACAGTAGGAAACCTACTCCTCTTCTGATGGTATCATTGCCAGAGTAGTGTGGGATATGACCATCAGAGTTGAAGAAGCTACAGCCAGTCCAGTGAACTTGACTGATGTTTGGTACATCAACGTTGATTGATATATCAATGTTAAGCCTATTCATTTTTTTTTAGCAATGTTCAACTTTCCTAGATTTAAGCCATTGATGTTCCATGTTCCCAATTTTGAACATTGGAGAGCTCTTTTTTCACTAGGAGCTGTGTCAATGGCTGAAGGACCATTAGGATTTACCCCATCCACATTATGGATGCTTCTGCTGGTATGATAGCCTCTTTGCTCTTCCCCTGCAGATTTATAAGTACCTCCCAAGCCAGGGACATATACTGCTCGATACCATAACTCCTACATCTTTGAGTCGATCCTTAACGCTTTTGCGTGGAGAAAACTGGAGTGGATCACTAGATCTTGTTCCAGGCCAGAGCCATGCTGGACAGTATAATAGGCTTATATTGTTCACCTCCATTGTATTGTTGGGCTTTGGGGACAGGGAGTGGCTGAGCAGAATGAAGTACAATACCTTAATATTAGGTTTATGTAGTAATAGTTGTTGACATAGTTGAAGCAATTGCCTTCCTGCAAGCAGATGACACAGATTTATATAATCCTGCAGATGGCAGCCATTTTGAGAGCTTTTCTTTTTAACTGGAATCTTCCAGGTTTTCAACACTGTTTCTTTCTTTGAATTCAATTTTGTAGACTGTATGTTTCCTTTCTTTTAATTATAAGGCTGCCTGACCTCAAAGATTGAGCGGCTTTCAATTAAAAAGAAGGGAAAGATAGGTAGAATAGAGTTCCATATCATGGGAAAGCCAAACATCATAGGGATTGGGCAAGCCCTACCTGAGTATCCGTGCTGTTATTAAGGATCTTGTAATGGTGCTGAAAGTTCAGGTTTTCTTCTGGATCAACTGCAACCCAGGAGGCTCTTCTTACTGTGTATTTTTTAAAAACTTTTATTAGTTTTCAAGAAACAAACATACACAAACAAAACACAAAACATCAAAACATACTTTTTGGAAAGTGGCTTAGTCCCGGGTTACATCTTTTTACAGACATAAATTCAAAATTCATGCTCACTTTTTATCCCATTTCATATCTTATTTACCATTCTGCATTTTCTGTATAGCTTCTCCCCTCTTTTCACTCTCTTAATTCTATTTTATTTATTTCATCTCAGTTTAAATCAT
>BHFT01046730.1:0-18175 GCA_004320025.1 Laticauda laticaudata
TGGAACATTTTTCTCGTCCGTTGTGTCCTTTTTACTAACGTTTTGCATCCATTGGGCAGTGTGACAGGGCCTTAAAAAAGAAAAGGTGCAGAGAACAAGAAAAATATATAATTAAAAAATAAAACTGTATAAAGAAATGTTATACATGCATAATAATATGTATATTTTAATCTTAATCAAATAAATCCACTTTATATTCCTTCTCCTTAATTTTAAAAAAGCCTGATCTTTAATCCCTTTGAATAATATCCCACAAGTAGGGATTCCAGGCTTTTTCCTCTTTTAACACTTTTCCCAGGTTCTGCTACTTTTCTCCAACACAATGTTCCAGTTACCTTTTGCTGTTTATCCAAAAATAAAAATAAAAAACCTTTTTAAACTGCTTAAATGTGCGTGAAACATTTTCCATCAAAGATAGAAGGAAACTCACCCAATGTAATGAAACTTGCTCTTTTGAAAGTCCTTAACAATCAAAAAACCATTAATACACAATTTCCTAAGGTGGTTAAGAAAGGAGGTGTCCATTTGAAGGCACCAAGCCACAGCTTAGGCCAGGTGACTTTATGATCTCCTCATGGGGAACCACTGAATGGAGCATTTGTGGGCAGTTCTTGCTCCAGAGAGGAATTCCAAGGAGGTGAGCTCTTCACTGGATGCTCTTTGTGCCACTTTCCAAAGAACCATCTTCAGTCCACTGTTGCTTCCTGGAGATCTGCCAGAAAAATAAAGTATGATCTCTGATGGTTTTGGAAATTAATTCTATTTGGCTGATAGTAATTATGACACTTTGATCCAGCAATGCAATTCAACTAAGACCATGCTAATTTTAATTATTTTCAAATAAAACTTAATCTGTATAAATCAGACAACATCAGAAATCAGGAGGATGAAAATATTTTAAATGAGGATGATTATTAATTATTCAAAATGCTTCCTACGGTGCTTCATAAGCTCAAACCTGAATCATTCAGCTGCATCTAGCAGAGCAAAACTGTAGAAATCAAATGTGGAAATGTCGATGCCCAGTTGCTAACCCACAGATTTATATACATAAAACCAGGGTACTAAAATTAATGCCTGCAATTCATTATCAGGCTATCCATTATGATGACCATGAAAAAAATAACATTCTTCATTTAGATCAGGGCTGTCAAACTCCCAGCCCACAGGCCGGATGCATCACATGCTAGCCACCCCAATGCCCAGTTTAACAAAGGGGAAAAAACTCCCGATACGTCATGTGACCCTGCTGTGAGGGGTCCTCAGCTGACTTCTCAGATATTTTGTAAGGATTGTGGTCTGTATCTACAAAGTAAGATAATTTTGTCCAGGAAGTAGCACAGCTGCATGGCTAAGTCAGTGTAGACCATAAATAAGAGTCTTCTTGTTCCTGAGTAACTCATTGCCCACACTGTGGGATAGGTGATTCTTGCTAGCTTCTGATTTTTGCTGAATTGGCAAGGCAACCCCAGTAACTTCCTTTCTTTCCACAAAGCCAAAGCTCAACAGAGGATAAGCGTTTACATCTCCTCCTCTGGTAAATTATACAGTCACTGGAAAAATAAATAATAGAGTAGCCCCACGGCAAGATAGGCAGCATATAAATTCAATAAATAAATAAAGCACCAGTGCGCCCATTGGTCACTGCCAGTTTAGGCCACTGCCGTATGAGGTCCGCTTAGAAGATGCTGCTTTTCTTCATGATTTTTGTTATAGAAAATCTTATCTCTTTCTCACCCCTGCCTCACAGCACTGGAGATTGACAGATAGCTTTCGAATGGTGCCTACGTATAAGAACATATATTTGAGTTGTGAATCCACATCAGTTACAGCAGGTGAAGAATGGAGTGGGTTGCAGACTATAGCAGTAAGCCCTCACCCTCGGCAATGGAAGGCACCCCTTCCATGTTACTTACACATTTGCTGACTCACCTAGGTATTTTTTCCTGGAACATCTTTGGACCAGTGATTCTGCTTGCTGTGGCATGTTCTAGGTAGGATTCTAATCCGGATTGCAGTCTGGAATGAGGGCATTTCATAAAGAGCACTGCAGTTATTTCCGAGCCGTCTGAGATTTTGGAGGGGAGAGGTGTTTCTTGATTTGGAAGTCTGAGCTTTTGTCCTGTAAAAAAGCCCTCTATGCAACTCTGGCATCTGAGTTAGAAACCTGACTGTTCCTTGATAGTTGTCTCCAGCAAACTGTTAAATAATGTTTAATTGGGTAAATACAAACATAGCAGTGATTAAAAATAGAAAGGAGATATTAAATTAGCTAAGCACCGTTCTGTAGAGCCGAGTCTGGCTATTGCTCAGTTCTGTGGCTGCTTAACTTTAACTTGTTTTTCTTTCTTAACAGCTGTGCTCTTATTATTCCAAGCAAATCTTTTGTCTGTAGTGAAAAAAAAATGCTGCAGCTTTAGATTAACATTGTCGAGTGTATTTCCAATAATATCCCAGCTTTGCTGTTTTGCATTTATTACCTTTCAAAGGTATTCTTTAAAAAAGAAAAAAAACATAGTCCTAAATTTCTGTGCAAATCATTTTCTGCAGAATGGCAACATATGAAGCTCAGATTCCTCTAGCAGCCCATTAAGGCTTCCAGATTATCCTCTGCCCTTGCACCTGTTTTTTAATTGCCTTTTTCTTTAAAGTGTTCCTCATAAAAGCAAGAAGAATATTCCTTGCCTGAAAGAAGTCATAAAAGCATTATAAAACTGCCCACTCCAAAGTTTGGACTTTGACAGAGTGAAGCAAAACATTTTCTGGGAAAGTCGTTTTCTTCTTCTGAAGAAAATAAGGGGTTTTGTAGTTCAATATCCTTTATAGACTCCTGTAATCTTGTAAAAGGCCACGCAATCATGGTGAAATAGGACAAAGTTAGCAGCAGCCACAATTCTCTTTAGAGGGCCATCACTGTAAGTGAGTCACCTTAGCAGGTCATCAATCACTCTTTAAGGCTCAAGAAACAGTGACTGTCAAACAGTCTTATTTCTTGGATATTTAGGTTCTTGTTTCAGGACTGATATTTTCCAGGAAGAAGCTCCATCTACTCTTCCACTATGGTCACTTCCTTCTTATGTCACTTTGCTGTCAGCATAGAGCAAATTTATTACTCTCCAAGAAAAGTTGTGCTTTAAATTGCCTTCAACTTTCTGTATAACTGCTGTGGAGCAAAACTGGGAGTAAAAGGGGACATTGCCGAGACATTTATTTGACTTATAAGATTTTTATTAAACTCATCCCTTTGAAATGAAGAGCTGTTTCCCCTATTTGTTGCAAGGCAAGACTGGGTCAGTGGTTGTCTTGAGCCACTGTCTGAGTACACGTAAGAAGAAGCTGATGGGCTCTGAAGTCTTCTCACATATATTAAAATCCTTTTTGGACATAAGTGCCTCAAAATAAAAATGAGAGTCATAATTTCACTTTCACATATTTCTGCATGATTGTATATCGGAAGTCACCCCAATGTCTTTTTCAAAACAAAGACCATGGGCCACAAAGTAATTTGTGGAATACCCCTGCAGCATTTTTTGGTTTTGTTTTGTTATGCTGTGCATTAATGTTGCCTACATCTGAATAACAACAGTATTTGTAGTTTGCTTCTGTAAAAGAGGCCAACAGCAATAACTTGGTAAACTGCACTAAGGTAAAATGACACTGCTCATAAAAACCAAAAGAGTCCCACAGCATTAAGATGCTCGTTACGTTATGGCATATACTTCAGGGGAAAATAGTCTAATGTTCCTGCTTTTGAACTCTTTTACTATCTCCAGTTGAAGTGGATAACAAATTGTATTAATAGGCAATCTACCTTTCCAATTAAAAATCGCCCAAGACAAATGCATACATAAGAAAAGGCACATGACACAAATAACAAGGAAGATAATTATGCAATCAGTCAGCATAGATAAATTTGGAAAGTTATAATAAATGAGAAAGATGTTACTAATCAGCAAAAAGAAAATAATGGGGAAGTATAGACACTGTTAAACCCATAACAGCCACTCAGAACCACAAAGGCTAGATTCTTGAATCTTTTTAATTAGATTTACTGTATTAAAAAGGGGAATAGGTTGCAGAATTTTGAAACTGGATAAATGTATTTGTGTGAGAGAGACTTTCACAAGTCCCTGCAGCTTTCTTGGCAAGTTTTTTTGGAAGTGGTTTGCCACCACTTCCTCCCTAGAGTTGAGAGAAAGTGGCTGGCCCATGGTCACACAACTGGCTTTGTATCTAAGGCGAGGCTAGAACTCACAGTCTCCTGATCTCTAGCCTGATACCTGTAGATGTTCCAGCCTTATAATGTTTTTCAAAATTCCAAATTTCTAAAATTCTGAGAAGTCTATAATACAGGTATTTTCCATTCCCCTCAAAAAGGCCATATCTAAGGTAACTTGTCCATGTTGGTTAATTAAACAGTCATCTAGGGCACCAAGTTAAATAGGACATCAGATGTTGAAGGAAAAAAATTAAAAACCGAATATTTACCCCTTTTTGAAAGCAAAATCTTCTCCCTAGATCTGCTGTTAGATTTGGGATTGCTGAATTAAGGGATTTTAGGGTGGCAAAAAAGGGAATTGTGTGACTTGCCTAGAATCTTAGTTGCTGGAACTTCCCCTGTGGCAGGGATGAACAACACTCTTGGACCTCAGGGCCATGTATGACACTACCCAGTGGCTTTAATTTTATATATATTTGGAGATGTACATTAGAAATTCCAGGGGTGTTTATTGCAGCAAGACAGACTAGCAGAATCTTGAGACTTTGTCTATGTTTCCCTCTGTCCTATCCTAACTAAACAAAATCAAGTGTTTGTTTGTTTTTTAAATTCCCCCCTCTTTCTCAGAATTATAACCTTTTCTGGAAAGTAATTATTTCCTCCCCTATTAAGTGCAGACTCACTCATACCTTTCCTATCCCCAGGTCAGCTCTTAATTCCTTTATAGCTACCATCAATTAGCAATGCAGAAACCATTATTTTCTTTCACATTAGGGTTGCTAAAGTGAGCTTAAATCTACAAATACACACACGGAGAGGGAGAGGGATCTGTAGCATGGTGAAGTTTGTGTGGGAGAAGGCCCTTCTTAAGAGAGGCAAATTGAGCATTCTCAAGACTCAGCAGACTCAGCAGGATGAATGCTGGGTATGTCCATGATGTAACTACTGTGTGAAACTTAGGATCTTCTCATTGTCTGGATGTTGAAAGTGTCAGTAATAATAATGAAAAAAGTTCCAACTTACTGTGGTGGCCACACTATATACAGGAAAATATTTAAATCAAATCAGCTCATCTTTTCCCTGCATCACACCATGGTTGTGCCTTTGCTTATAAAATTCTGCCACAATTGATAAGATATGAGGGCAATATGAGAATCCTCCTGTGAATGCTGAAGATCTATGTTATGCTTCATGTGGGTTTTAGGTGGAGTGACTTGTGATGGTCTCCAAATGGCACTAATTAACATATTACAAATATGTTTTTTTTTTGACAAGATGTTCTAGCATATGTCTGAGAAAGGCAAAAGTAAAAAGGGGATACAGAGTAGTACACTGAGTGCTTTTAGGTTAGTTCCTGAATTTAAATGGATACCTATGTCATTGCTTCTCTCCTTCTCTCTTCCTCTCTCTCACCCTCCCTCTCGCTCCCTTGATACGTGTGGGAAATTACTTTTTCTTGACATTATATAAGTATCAACTAACTCTCAGTTCAAAATATTGGATCAAACTGCTTGATTTAAACTGACAAGAATTATAAACTACATCCACATGCACACACATGTGCACACATGCATACACATATATACCCACAAGTATAAAGATGAAAACAGTTTGTCTTGTTTTAGTGACATGGCACCTGGGCTGAATTAGTCTAATGTGCTATGTGGATTGCCTTCTAAAATACCGTATATACTTGAGTATAAGTCAACCCAAATATAAGCCGAGGCACCTAATTTTACCACAAAAAAACTGGGAAAACTTATTGACTCAAGTATAAGCCTAGGGTGGGAAATGCAGCAGCTACTGGTAAATTTCAAAAATAAAAATAGATTCCAATAAAATTACATTAATTGGGGCATCAGTAGGTTAAATGTTTTTGAATATTTATTTCAAAGAAAAACAGTAAACTAACTCTGTAAGTGGAAAAAAGAGTCAACAAAACCAATATGGGATCAACAATAACTTTAAAAGTACAAAAACCTTTGCTCAATCAGCAACCAAGCTAAAACACAAGAGTTAAAATCCTTCAAAACTGGATTCCTCCTCATCATCTGTAGGTTCAAACAGAGCTTCAACTTTATCTAGTGTGAGGCTATCAGCATAGACATTGTCGTCATCACTGAGTTAGCAGTCATCACCATCACTGCTATCGTTCTCATACAAAGCACTGTCTTCACTGCCATCCATAGCATTATTAATACCACATTTCTTAAAGGCACGTTGCACCATGTCCTCTGGAATCTCTTCCCATGCATCACGAACCCACTTTGCTACTAATTCTATGTCGGGCTTCATCAGATTTCCAACTTTTGTCAATTGGGCTTGACCAGATGACATCCATTCATGCCACATTTTTCGCACACGGTCTTTGAAAGGTTTGTTTAAACACACATCTAGGGGCTGCAATACAGATGTAAGCCCACCTGGAATAATGGCCAAAGTAACTTGAGAAGTCTTTGCCAGTTTTTTAATGTCATCAGATTTGTGGGCTCTGAACATATCCCAAACTAGCAATGATGGTTTTTTTCTTTAAGGCTGTTCCTGGACATCCATTCCAAATTTCTTCCAGCCATTTTTTTTGTTCCATCTTCATCCATCCAGCCTTTAATATGTGCACACACTGTAATTCGTGGTGGGAATTTAACCTTTTTAGGCAAGGTCTTTCTTTCTTTTAAAAACAATGACAGGCCACAGCTTAGTTCCATTAGCCAAACATGACAGAACGACTGTGAAATGTTTTTTTTTCATTTCCTGTGGTTCTGAGTAAAATAGTTTTTTCTCCCAAGTCTCTGGAATCCGGTTTGCTGGTTATCCGCGCTGGGCTGATGATACAGCTGCCGGTAAATCCTCCAATCGGAGGGCGCCGCGTTCCCTGTGCGTGAAATGCTGCACTCGTAGCAAGGGGTGAGCGATAGATAGAGCATGCAGTTCTTGGTGTGCGCCAAGAAATCGCACGCACAACGCCAATGCTACACACGCTTCCTTTCCAGCCGGTCAGGTGTGGATCAGCTCCGGAGCTGGGCAGCTGCTTTCCTGGTGGCGGGGCTGAGGCTGCTGCCCGGGGAGCGCCCACTGCTTTCCCTCGCCACAGCCGGGCGGTGGCATGTTGCTCTGTACCAGGTGGCCCCCGCCAGACAGCAAGCTTCTCGGCACGAGGCAGCCGGGTTGTTGAAGGAGCCCAGCCGGCCAGGCGAGGAGAAGGTAGCGAGGGTTCTGCTGGGCTGGGGCGAAAAATCCACTTGGCAAGGAGCTGGGGAAGCCTGCAGGTGGAGGACCAAGCACGTTGGGAGGCAGAGATTTGGCCAAGACCGTCAAATGGAGAGACGGCTGGTCTGTGGCTGCCCAGGTCCCTTTTCCTGCCGCTCAGCAGCCTCCGCTCGCACCGCCTGGGCTCCGCTCACGTGTCCGGCTGGGGCTCTGCGCACCTCTGCTGCTGTCCATTCAAGGGGTCACGGTTCTCTTTAAGTATCCATGGACCGAAAGGTGCCAGGAGGAGGAAGAAGAAACCCAAGAGCCGCTGAGCCTGAGCCTCCGGTGCCATTGCTGCCATTGCAAAGCACCACCGCGGCTCTTCCTTTTTGCCTTTCCCTTCCCGAGGCAACACGGGACTGGAGCCACATGGAGCCATGCTGGCAGTAGCAACTCCTGACTCAGGGGGCCTCTGAGGGGAGGGGAAGGAGGAGAAGAAGGGGGGGAAAGGGTGGGGGGAGCAGTTCCCCCAAAAATCGGAATTCCGATTTTAATCGGAAAAATATCATGTCTGATGATCTGCTCACTCGAGTATAAGCTGAGGGGGCCTTTTTCAGCACAAAAAATGTGCTGAAAAACTCGGCTTATACTCGAGTATATTCGGTAATTTGGAAACATCAACTGATGCAAATTATTGATCATTTTATTGTTTTAAGTGCCTGGAACATTTGACATAAATATTTTACAAATTCCACTGGTTGCATTTCAAGCAGAACGCATGAATTGACCTTTAAAGTTATAAACAACCTAGGACTGAATTGTTCCAAGAATTGCCATCACCTATCAGTGTAGCCAGGCAGAAAGATTAATTTCTGAGGCCCTAATGTTGCACTATAGTGACTAGAACAATATTGTACCATTAATAAGAACAATTATATTAACAGTAACTCCTCATGTGTGAATTCTATTCCACTCAAGATTTGTCAAGCTTAAAATGGGAGATAAATCCTACATTATGCTCTGCCTCTTTTTAAAATATTTTCATCATGATGCTATATTTATGATGTGGTTTCACTGTGATTTTTTTTATTATCTTCTGTGAATTTACATGTTTGCATCTGCTTTTAAGAGACAGCCTATGCTTTTTTAACAAAATAAAAAATACGGTCAGCACAATTGCAACTTTGAATTGTTATTTTAATGTTTCAGGATATTCCCACGGGGGCTGACAGCTGTGTCACCAGTCTGTCTTGTGATTCTCATCGTTCGCTCATTGTAGCAGGGCTTGGAGATGGTTCCATTCGTGTTTATGACCGACGGATGGCTCTGAGTGAATGGTAAGACAGCCACCTCATTCCTCCCCTCAGCAAGGGAATCTTATGTTTGTTCTGACTTTACTGGCTGGCTGAGTGGCTAGGCATGAAGTAGGAGCACTTGCTCCAACGGTGCTTCACAGATTACGATCAGTTGCAAAGATTATTTTTACCTTCTCCCTTTCTGTATACACCTTAAGATTGGATTAATTTTAACAACATAGGACTTCCTATATGATGGATGGATGGATGGAAGGAAGGAAGGAAGGAGCTAGAAACAAATGCTTTGGATGCAGGTTATTTAACCAAAAATATTTTTTGTTAACATAAAAGATAGAGCAATGTTATCTGATAATCAGGGTTGACTCAGCCTTCCATCCTTCCAAGGTGGGTAAAATGAGGAGCCAAAATTTTTGGAGGGCAATATGCTGACTCTGTAAACCACTTATAGAGGGCTGTAAAGGACTGTAAAATAGTATATACATCTAAGTGCTATTGCTATTGCTAATATTATGTGAATTTTTCCCTTGCCTGAAATAAACATGTGATAGAATTACTTCTGGCATTAAATTACAGGTAAGTTCCTATTATCTTATTGTGCAATGCAAAGTTTAAATCACATACACGCAGGGCACAGTTGTTGCCTATCTTTTCTCCTGACTTCCATTTTCTCTTTTGCTGTACCAATCAAGCCCAATACTGCTGAAATGAGCAGCTGAAGAGAGATAGGTGCCTTAGTGTGCCAACTCTCCTTCAGTGGCTTGCAGCTTCACATTCATGGCCAAGCCATTCCAGGAAGCAGATGGTTCTCCTAGGGTTTTCTGGGCATCTTATTTTCAGAATTTCTCCTTTTCACTTGTAGCCGTGTGATGACCTATAGAGAGCATACAGCCTGGGTGGTGAAGGCATATCTGCAGAAACATCCTGAAGGCAACATCATGAGTGTCAGGTAAAAAAATGGAGTAAATGAAAGGGAACAAGAACCTCTGAATATTTATGTGACATTTTCTTCCTAAAACATTACTTTGGGCACTCTTGTTTGAAAAGCTGTCTTCAGTATTTTAACAGCAATGAGGTTTGAGCTCTTTACTTTAGCATTTCTGTCCACTAATTAACTCATGATTCAATCCTGGAGTGGCAAAAGGAAAGCCTTGTTCCTGAGGACAATTTTTTGGGGGGAAGATTGACTCTACTCAAAGTAGTTGGCAAAATTGTACAGCTCTGCAGCTAATTATCAATCTTATCTAAGATGGGAGAGCTAAATTACAGGTAGTCTTCGACTTACAACCACAATTGAGCCCACAATTTTTGTTGCTCAGTGAGACAGTTGTTAAATGAGTTTTACTTCATTTGACAATCTTTCCACAGTTGTTAAGTGTATCACTGGAGTTAAGTTAATAAGTGAATCTGGCTTCCCAGTTGACTTTGCCTGTCAAAAAGTCGCAAAAAGTGACCATGTAACACTCCAACTGTCACAAACATGAGTCAGTGATCAGGTTTCCAAATTTTGATCATGTGACCATGGGGATGCTGCAACAGTCATAAGTATGAAAAACAATCCTAAGTCACTTTTTCCAGTGCTGTTGTAACTTTGAACAGTCACTAAATGAACTGTTGTAAGTCAAGAACTACAGCAATATTTGCAAGAGGGAGCATCTCAGTCCAAGAGAAAAGACTTTTCAATTGAACCTCTTGGACTCCCACAGGACAGAAACATCAGTATTGCAATTGACAAGTCTGGAAATGGGGCCCAGTTTTTAGGCCTGATTTCTTTATCCTTAGGGGGAGGATCAGGAAGAAATGTGAGCTGATAGCTCTCATTTTGAAAACTTTAAAAGGAATAATCTTCCAATTTAAACAGGAATTTTTTTTCTGACACTGAAGCGAAAGGGAAGATTTAGGTAACTAGCCAAAAACAGTAATTTGTTCATTAGATCTGTAACTTCCCTTTCTTTCAAGAATCAAGGCAACAGACTGGGTTCTCCCTCCAATGGTTCCCCCCCCCCAAAAAAGTAACCAAACTGGGGTAGGTTGGACTGACAAAGAGAGCTGTCTGCCAGTTGAGCTTTCATGGCAGAATGTGGGCTTGAACCCCATTCCCAGTCCTTTATTTTAACTACTAGATCACATTGGCACTCACAAATCTTTTACTAGCAAGAAAGGAAACTTAAAAAAGAAACAGTGGGAAAGATTTCATTGCATGTTCTGAGCTTATTGCTGTGTGAAATTATTTCCCTATCTAACAAGTTTTTGTGCATAAATCAATTTCTTATTCTCAATCAATATGATGTGAGAACACTCTCTATTAAGTGCTCCATTCACAGGACAACAGAATATAAGTTATTGCCTCTGTATTGCCATTTGGGTTTTTTTAGAGAGGTTCTTCTTTGGGTTAAGAAAGCATATAAATTCTCTGTGATGTAATACTTTCTCACAACTGCTATTGGGCAGCAAATTCTGTCATCTTATTTTCCCTAGGAATGAAGTAAAGACTTTTAATTTGCAGGATGTGAAGTTCTGTGTGATAGTTTCCTTTTTAGGTATATCATTTTATTAAGAATTTTGATTATGATAGTAAAAACTAATATGAACTAAACTTGCAGAAAATAATAAGACTAGAAAAAATAATAAAAACTGCAGAAAAAAGAAAACAGAAAGAAACAAGAAAAAGAAAAGAATGTGATAAGAAGAAAGGACATATATGAAGAAGTGGTTTCTAACCTTCATCACAAGAAGTATTTTTTTTAAATAATAACTCTTTATACCCTATAAGGTTACAAATAGATATCTCTTCATCCCATATCCCATCCTTTAATAAGCAAATCCATAAAGCTTTAATATTTCCATCCTGGGGTCAGCAAAAAGTCCTTAAAAGTCCAAAACTAAGTGACTTTTATTTTTTGTTAACATGAGCAAATAAACTAACTTTATATTACTTCCTTTTACTTCTAACAGTCTTAATCTTTAATTCAATCAAATATTGTCATAGGATTTGATTTCTCTTCAGTTCTTCTTTGTCCTATCACATAGCCTTTTTCTTCAAAGTTTTAACAAAGTAACTCTGGTCAGCTTACAACCATAAAATATAAAAACTATGTAAACTAAAAACATAAATTAGGTTTTTTATGTTTTAATTTATTTAAATTCAATTAAATTCACAGCCCAATTAAAAGATGGGGGAGGCAGGAGCAGGATGTGAGGGGAGGTGGGATCCACTGTTAATCAATCAACCGCTTCCATTGTGATGGTCTCCCGTTGGAGCCCCAAACTAACTGGCAGAGCCAGGCCTTTAGGCTCTTACAGAAGGTCAGGAGAGTTCGGATCGACCTCACACTGGAGAGCAAGATGTTCCACAGGGCAGGTGTTGATATTGTGGTTACTTGTTTCTGGCTCCATTCTTCAAAGATCTCCTTTAAAATCTCCTTGTAATGCAACAATGTTTGTGTCATTTGTAAGTACTAACCGATACCAAGAACAGACTTTTATGTTTTTTTCTTTCCGTTTAGAATCTTTAGTCTCCTAGTATCAAGTTTCTGCAATCATAAAGTCACTTATCTTGTTATGACTTACAATAGCCAGGATAGCCAAAATAAACCTGTTTCCTATGAGAAGTTATTTTTTTATACTGTAGTTAATTCCAAAACCTTATAGTAAAAGTCAACACTCCAAATGTATCTAGAGCCTTAATCCATTTACAACTTTCTTAGATCAATTCTTATTTAGCATTTTGTGTTTAATTCAAATTCTTTAAGTTCTTAAGCTTACAATTTTTTTTCATTTGTTCAGAGTTGAACAAACTTACCTAATGACTTGTTCCTAAGATGTCTTCATATGGTTAATAGACAATTTCCAAAAGTGATTAGAAACTTAGTGTCCTTTAACAGGTTTGGATGTGTTTGTGAGCAAGTTGACTGATCCTTTGTCTCCCCATACTCAAACCCACAGAAAAATGCTACCCTGCAGTCTCCTCATCAGGAGCAGCCATTCAGAGCACATTTAGGCAATCTCTCATCCTGTCTTTATCCAGGGAGGTTCTTTGCCATGGTCATCAGCTCTGCTTTTTCAAAGACATCTTCAGTTTATTTATTTATTTGTTTGTTTGTTTTTGGTTTGTCAATTCGTTACAACAGGTATAAGTAAAAACATAGTTATGAATTTATGGATACATATAAGAAAAAATAAATAAAAGAAACAATAGGACGGTAGGTACGTTGATGCGCTTATGCACACCCCCTACAGACCTCTTAGAAAAGGGGTGAAGTGAATAGTAGACAGTCTAAGGTTAAAGTGTTTGGGGAAGAAACCACACAGTCAGGTAGAGTATTCCAGACATTGACCATTCTGTTGCTGAAGTTGTATTTCCTGTTATTAAGTTTGGTGCGATTAACCTTGAGTTTGTATCTGTTGTTTGCTCTTGTGTTGTTATGGTTGAAGCTGAAGTATTCATTGACAGGTAGGACATTGCAATGTATGATTTTATATACTATACTTAGATCGGACCGAAGGCGGCGTAGTTGTAGGTTTTCTAGGTCTAGAATTTTGAGACTGGTGGCATAAGGTATTCTGCAATGAGTAGAGGAATGGAGAACTCTTCTTGTGAAATATTTCTGGACTTTCTCAACTGTGCTAATATCAGAGACGTAATGTGGGTTCCAGACTGATGAGCTGTATTAGAGTATTGGTCTAGCAAATGTTTTGTATGCTCTAGTTATTAATGTAATATTACCAGAGAAAAAGCTACGTAAGATTGGGTAAACAACTCTTAATGCCTTTTTAGCTATGTAAGTTACAGTGAGCTCTATCACTTAGATCAGAACTGAGATGAGAATTCCAAGGTCCTTGACAGAGTTTGGATCATCAACAAGGACTTGACTATTCAGCTTGTATTTTATTTTCTGATTTATTTATTTTTTGCCAATATGTAAGACAGAGCATTTACTTTTTGAGATTTGAAGTTGCCGTTTGTTTGACCAGGTCTTTTTGAAGGGTAGCAGCATTGTCTGTGGTGTTGAATAGGTTTACATCATCAGTGAAGAGAACGCAGTGGCTCTTAATATGATCACAGAGGTTATTTATGTAGCGTATGAAGAGAGTTGGTCCAAGAACACTGCCTTGGGGGATACCACTATTGACAGGTACCCCTGGAAGTCCCTGTGTGATGGTTTCCTCAAAGCCTTGATTCTGAATTAACCTCCACAGGCTGCCCTTGCTATTGGGTAAGCATCAGAGTTTTCAGCAATAGCATTTCTCATTCAAATTCAGAAGGGACTCAAATGTTCCTTGAAACAACAGGGTAGGTGTTGACTCCCATATAACTTTCCTATTATCTTCAGTAACATGCTGTTCAGTTTGTTTTGCCAAAAGAGAATGCAATTCAGGCATGCCATGAAGAATTTTGATACAGCAAATTTCCTGAAGCTAAGGAGACCTCAGGCCAATTGGTATATAGAAGGGGAAGAATGTAATCTTTGTGAATATATACTGAACGGGATGCCCCAGAGGAAAGGCAAGCTAGAAATGTATTTTGCGAATCAAGGAAATAAGCAGATATGATCACTAGGTTAAATCTGTTGTGCAAATCCAGTGATAAGGAGAATCCTGGCTAATACTAGACAAAGTCCTAAGCTTCCCAGTGTAAGTCAGTAGCAACAGCAGGAGCTGACTATCAGCTGATATTGCCTAAAAGATGTGTGACTTCATTTCTGTCATCCCAGGACTAAGACCTTTTGCCTCCTTATGTACTCATGCTGGTTATTTATTTAGTATACTTGTATCCCACATGGTCCCATGCTGGCGTCTAGCAAAATTCAAAAAAGAATAATGAACATCCAAATAAAATATGTAATATTATAAAACAATACAGTAGTCACAAATCAAAAGCAGTCTAAACTGGTAAAACAAATCATGGCTTCAACATTAAAAGCAAACAAAAAACAAACCCACATAGCCCTTCCAGGAGAAAGGCTAAGCTATAAAAGTAAGTTATTAATCTGGTCTTAAAACATGCCAAAAAATGCACAGCTGAAGAGCGCAGATGTCTTCCGCAGTCAGAGAAGGGAACTGGTAGCACATGAGCTGCTCCCCAAAGAGCAGCTGATGCCAGAGCTCGAAAAAAGAACCCGTCCGATGTCTTGAACCCTTGGGTGACCCAGGGGTTTCTGGGGGGGGGGGTTTGTACCCAACTGATCTTTCAAGGGAAAATTTCTTAGTCTAAAGCAGGAAAAGCCCCTTTTACCAAATTTGAAATCTGGTCGTATTAGGCACATGCAGCATTTCTGAGCCTGGATGAACAATGTAATTTAGGGTGACATTCTTACACTCCACCCACTATGCCATGGCAGGAGAGATGCTGAAAGTTCCTCGTTAAGCAACTTCTGATAGTCTTCAGGTTATTCACCCTGCAATACCAGGAGTTGACTTCCAGCACATATGGAGGACACTAATTTTAAAGATGTTATAATTGCACTGGTTGAGCAACAGTATTTTATAGAACATAGATTCACAGCCAGGAAAACCTAAGATCATGAATATGGACATTTATTAACTCAGAAGACAGCAAATGATTAATTAGAGATCTGTTTAACAGAAAGGTATACAGAGGAGAAAAATAATCATCTACCACCCCACTCCTCTTTCCCCCTTCCTTCACAGGTAGAGAGAGCAAGGTCAGGTCTAACTTCAGAGGCGTGATCTGTCTGCAAGAGAAGCAGCAAGCAGCTTGAGTGTCTATTTACTTCTTGTGGGATCTGGGGACATCTCTTTTTCTTTCTACACATTCTGCTTTTATGACTGTAGCAAGAAAGGGCACAGAAAAAGTGACAGCAGTTGTAGATTAGCAAATATTGTCATGTCTTTTCTTCTGCCTGTGAAACAAATCTAAAAATCTTTGACTCTGAACAAATTACTCACAATTACTTTTGTTTTTCAGCAGTAGGTAGATATTTCAAATAATTTTTACCCAGTAACTAAGTCTCAAGCACTACAATGACCAGAACTCCTTGAAGGTGATGTGAGAATCTCAATGTTGCCTTAGCCCAATAAGCCTTTTCCAAAAGAATTGTCAATTATTTTAGTACAAATGTAAGTCTTAAGAGTGAGAGTCAACTTTACGGACAGAATTTCTGTTTTTATTGATTGTAGCAATGAATGTAAACAAAAATGCAGTAAAAGCAGTTGTAGCACATACAGAATCTTTTGTTGGAAGGATTTTTTCTTTAAGATGATTTTAATCTGATCTGATCACTCAGTTATATGTTGCTAGCAAATTACAATTGTTCACTACTTCTAATGCAGAAATTTCTATTTCGATTTAGATTGTTACAGGAGCAAGCCATTAATTGGTAGCAAGGCATGGAAAGAGTCCTTGTAGGAGTGTGCAAAATGTTTTGGACTCCAAATGGTTTGTGCTTGAAATGCTTGGCTTCAAATTCACTGCAGGTGTTCCAATCATTCATTCCCAAAAGTGTTTTGAGGTGGAAATGGCCTGAGCCTGAATAGAGATTTATTTGAGCATGTGACACTTCCAAGAGAATTGAAACAAGCGTTTTGTGAACTCAAGGCCACTATTTCAAACCCTAAAGAGGTTGTTTGAAATTCAAAATGTTTTGTCATTCAGGAGGCCATTTTAGTTTTTGCAGCACTAACAATGCCAGAGCTGGACCATTTTAGCATAATAAATAAAGGTCTCACTCTGTGTAAAAATGGAAGAAACAAAGGCTCTGAACTATACAAGTTATTCAAGAAAGTGTTAGGGCACCAGAAATATAAACCATTGACTTATTTCTATAATCACTTTGCTGCTTGTGCTGTGTGATACAGTGTACCAGTACAAATATTTTAATCAAATAGTTGGGTGGTATGCATGGTAATATACATGGTTCAAATTGTTATTTTGGAATACAAGTCTAGACCTACATCTATCTTACTTCTCCCTACCCCACCCTACTCCACCCATTTTAGTGCCCCTATTCTCTCTGTAGGACAGGGGTGCTGCATGATAATGTTGCTACACCACTGGCAGCTTAACACCAGGTGTGAAAGCTGGGGCATTTCCTTGTGGCCTTCATTTCATAGTATTGAGTACTGGCAACTGGATTTTCTAATTGCCTGGCTGAAAAATACAACCTCTTTTTCCTGCATCAGTATCAGTTGTGTGTTGTGTTTTACTCAATTTGAAGGCCTCCAATTCTGATGGTCTGTGACTTCCATCATTTGCAGGCAACAAAACTAGAGATTAACAAGTTTAAGAAAAGCTGGCTTAGACCATGGTTTATCTTTCAGGTAGAAAAGAATTATAAGCTCTCAGCCTTCAAGCAGTTCACCATCAGCTTCCACCTAATCTGTGCACAGTGAATCAAATATTGATGCTTCCATCATTCATCCTATTATTAGAGCTCTGTTTTTATTTCCATATCAATGCACTATTGCTATTACAACTCTTGCAATTCCTCCATGAATTAGTACACTCCAGATGGACCTGTAGCTGATATTCATTCTCCCTGTGGAAAACCTCTTTTGATTGATTTTTTTTAACCATTCAGATCATTCTGGAAGAATGTGACCCTCCCAGCAAAAGGTCCTGTTTGAATAGCCCTGGCATTGTTAGTAGCAGTAGTCTCCTAATAATTAAGGGAAAATGGTCAAATATTGGAACATTCTGCAGTCTGAGGAAAGGGCAAGACCTAAAGAAAAGAAATTAATGGTAACAATCAAAGAATCCTGCAAAAAAGATATTATTGACACTTTTGCAAAGAGAGACATGTTTTTGGAAGCCTTTGGAAATAGGCAGCATACAGATAAAGGAAATAAATACATTAGTACCAAGAGAAGAGAATATGTGTAGCTAAGAGTTGAATATCAGTGCACTAATTATGTTACCTAGTTTGGTAATGAAACATCTGCAAGAAAACAACCAAACTCAGGGAGCACTGGGGACCCCACAAATACATTCATTCCTAAGAAAGAAGGCTATGGGCATGAAGGACAAATACAAATTAGTTATAGTCTAGACAGGAGAAAAATAATTGTAGAGCAGAAATAATTTAGGTGGTATGTGTTAAGAGGGAAAAAAATAAGGACTGGCAGTTTGAAGAAATTTTAAAAGAAATAGTAATAACTAATAGATCCAATAAGACAAGTAGATAAAGAAACAATATCCAATATGGCGGTTTTAAAAGAAGGAACAATAAATAACTTTTAATAAGGGGGGGAAATCCCATGTGCAGAAATAGAACAATGAAAGTAGAAACAGTCAAGATCAAGTTAAACAAACACTGAAATTGCCAAAACAGGCAGAGCAAAAAAGATTAATTACAGATAGTCATGTAGAAGAAAATAGAGAAGAACTAACAGATATATATTATTGAGATGTGTGTGTGTGTATTTGTTTTTTTAAGTTTTCACGGGTACTTACATGTGTGCTGTTCAGCTTCCTTCGGGTATTATCCCACGTCAT
>BHFT01046738.1:0-54771 GCA_004320025.1 Laticauda laticaudata
AATCTAAAGCCCATGTCCCACTGCAGCAACGAATGCATAGAGGATTAAAACGGACAAAAAAGCTTGCCCATCCATATGAATATGCCGATGCATCCGTTGTGGTACTCACTGTGTACGTGTTTCATCACTGGGAGGTGTCTAGTTCGCATCAAACATCCATCTACTGCGATTTCATCCGCTCAAATGGTTTTGAGCTGCACCAAAATTTTTGAGTGGATGAACTTTACCGCCATGTACCATGTACATCTGCAACACAATACGGGAACAAGGTTCTATGTACTGTTGTCATCCGTTACCATCACGTGTAATCCTCCTCAGCATCCTAATAAGATCATCCTCGCAACACACATCCGGCTCAGTCAAGGCGAGAAAACAGAAAGAGGGAGGAAGTGGAAAGGTACACGAAACGTCCACAGACAGCGTTAGTTAGCATGGAAATAGAACCACGGATGTAAGTGGACTGCATCTCATATATGATTAAATGGACAAAACGTTTGTCTATGGGAACCGATATCTCAGAATATTTCGGATGTCTCGGAGTAGCCTAGAGTATGCTGGGGAGCGAGGACACGCGTAGCGGAAAACCGGATATTTCCTAATAAAAGGGGGAGGAAATCACCTGGATGGCTTATGTTATTCAGTCCAGTAGCCGTGGTGTGACAGAACCATATCTCTTCACCCTTTGGTCTTGCTCTTCCACTCATCCATTTGTCTCCACAATGGATCAATACACACACTCCTTATGGCTGTAGCTGCCATCATTCAAGCATCAGACCTATGAAGCCTCCGTTCAAGACTGTTTCACCTTTATAGCAAGAGAAGAAGGAGATGTCCAAGAGCTGTGTGGGATCCCGATGAATGGATCAGGGAAGAGTGGAGTTTTGTACTGTGTAATGAACAAGCTGATGGTGGAGCTGAGGAATGAAGACACTCGTGCCGCATTCCAGCAGCTCTTCAATGAGGATGCCCACCATAGCTTATGTGTGACGAAGTTGTTTGAACGCGTCTGAGACCAGGTTGACCAGCCAAGGCACCAACTTCATCCAGCCTGGACCCTGGATTGAAGGTGGCCCTCACTTGCACCACTGGCGTCTGGAACCACACACAGAAACATGCAATATGCTGGAGGGTCTGCCACAACGACCATCAGGCAAAGTGGTCAGGAGAAGTGGGTGCAGGCCATCAATCGAAGAATATGTGGAGGAGCTCCTCCAGTGGCCACCACTAAGAAGCGCTGGAGGTAAAAGTTGCAGAAGCGTGGTAGATCCGAGGTGGAACTTTCCGCCACACCGTTGGAGCATAGATGGGCAGGCAACGTGGCCTGCAAAGCTCCGCCAACATCAGGGTCTCTTATCAAGCAACTTCATAGGCTTCTTTCAGTATCATCGCTCTTGCCATGGGTATTGAATGCCTGACTACAAGTATACATGTACCTTCGATTGCTTCAAGGCAAACGGGTCGGCTTCAGATAGCCGGGTGACCCTCAACAGGTGAAATGGAACTACAACCTCATCTGATGGTTTGCAAGATCACAACCCCACCTACCCGCAATAGACACATCACGATGTGCCCTAACTTCATCGTGGGTGGATGACAGCACCTTCTCTGTAGCACTGAACCTCCGTCATGAAGCCCTACAGTTTCCAGACTACCTCACCACTGAGAGAGGATTCAACTACAGGCTGGTTGCCAGAGGCAAGACGGTTGGGAGAATGCTTTGCAGCTACCTGGCTGCAACAGTGTCAGTCATCAAGTATCATTCTCTACCACACCGATGCAAGCATCACCCTCAGGGATACTGCGGAGCATCGGTAGGAATGCTCTAGCGCATCTGCGACAATCTCATGGCACCAGATCCGACGTCCTGAACAGTCTTGCAGAGACAGGGCTCGTGGACAGCATCCAACAAGGCAACTGGGGACATGGAGCCTGGTAATGTGCGAGGCAAGGACGAAACCTGAATAGACACTGTGGATGACAGAGCCCCAACAGTAACTTCACTTGAGAGCGGAGAAGGCAGCTAGTCGTGCCTAGTCGACTGAAAAATCATGGTGCAGCACTAGTCTCTCACCAGCTGTGCAATACACCAAGTGGATCAGGTAGGCGAAGAAGACAGTCGGTGTGTAGCAAATCAGGTTACTACTGGGTATGCTTCCTTCACAGCCTGCTTCCTCATAACACTGATGAGAATTGTGCCATGCGTATGTTGGAGTGGCCCTAGCATGATAGGCATTAATAGAAAGAGCTTTGTTTTATTTTTGCATGTCGTTGATCAATGAAATAAATTTATATAATTGGATCAAGAGAGCCATTTATTGTAGTTTGGCAGCCATTGGGAGGGCTGGACCATACAGTCCCACTATGTTTCCACTGGAGGTTTATCAAATCCCAAGCATGCATCTCCTACCGCATCCTACCAACTATCCATTATGTCGATCTATCCAAATCATATTACCATTACCCATCCTACAACATATCCTTACCCAGCCCCACCAGAGCTATCCTGTAACCTGATCCCACAAGCATATGCAAAGGCTTAATCATTTTTCAAGTTTTCACCAGAACACTTTATGAAGTAAAACAAAATGAACCAAGTGTGTGAAGCACAAGATACCTTTACTTAATAAATGTCCTAAGATAGAGACTGTATGACTTAATAAAAAAGGCAAAATGAAACCAGATTAAAGTGTCGTTGAGCAAGATAAAAGTGAATACGTGTGGGTAACAACTCAGTCTTCTGTTGCAGCTATTCTCATCTCACTCTGAGGGCATGTCCTGGTCTCAGCTGTTAACGGCCAGGGACTGTGGAGGTGGCTGTTTGCTGGACTCTGGTCTTGAGGACCATTGGGGTACTTGGCTCCATGAGAGTGACTACGAGCGGGCATAGGTGTGGTTCAGGAAGCTCTCCGGGAGACTGACTCAGTCCCGTGAGGCCTGAGAGGCCTTCATCAATGTACGTTGGAGGCAGCAAAGACGATGGACAGATTGTCCGTTGACAGGGCTTGGCTGTGGGTGGAGGAAGGAGGAGTGTAGTGCGGGGCTGTCTGGTCTGGCCGCTGGGGAGGGTGATGGTGTCTGCTGGCGTGCGACGTACCTGGCCTGGAGTCTGGGAAGGTCCTGCCTCTGGTGGGGCAAGTCCTGGTACTGTCGTAGCCTTGTAGGTGATGTGCGCTGTTGAAAGCCGTGGAAGGGCTTTGTGACATCGCCTGGGGATGGAGGGCATTCATTGGAGCTGGGTCGGAGCACGTTCAGCTGGCCTAGGAGGGTGGTGGCTAGCAGTGGCTTTTATCTTCTCCTTCATCAGCCTGGGTACTGGGCCTCGGGCAGGTCATGAGGGTAGCTACTGACTCATGTAGCTAGATGAAGGCTTTGATGGTTCAATAATGGGTAGTCAGTGGTTGGACCAGCTGAGAGAGAAGATCTGCTGCTTGCGTTTTCATTGTGTCCCTGATCTCAAGAGACAGTGTGGGATTCATGGCCCTGAGTCTGCCTACTACTGCTTGCCTTTCTAAGTGTGTGAGGTGGAGCTGGGTGTGGGTGTGGGTTGGTCTCTGGCTGCTGCTTTCTTCGGCTCCCATTTTGAGACAGGGATCATCCACGTCCTCCGGCATGGGGAGTGCAAGCTGTGGGGGCGGTCGCTCTAGTTGGTCTGGGCCCTACGCAATAAGTACAGCCTGTCCTGGACAGGGAGAACTGTCCTTCGTGGCTGGAAAGGGAACTGGCTTCTATGTGGGCTGTCTGCAGGAGGCGGGGCTGATCCCTCGGTGGTGGATCTCAACTCTCCAGAATGCCTCACCTGGCCATGGACGAGTAGTGTCCTCACTGGTCAGTGAGCTTGACTAAGCAGCCTGAACCAGATTTCTTACAGGTGCAGGCTTGCCATACCAGGCATGTGCGATCGTGGCTGATCACAATCGCCAGGAGATACGTCTGAAGTGTAGCCACAGGCTCTCTGCCTTGTGTTCTCAAGGCTGCCTGCTTCTTCTTGTGTCAAACGACTAGAGGCCTGTGGCCCTTTCTCCACAGGTACTCCTTCTCCCCTCGCCATTCCAGCACCTCCTGCTCATGGTCCTCCGGAAATGGAATAACTGTTCCTCTGTCCCCTTCTCTTTGCCATTGTCTCTTCCTCCCTCTGGGCAGACTTTCAGGGCCTTCAGCAGCAGGGCTTTGAGGGCTTGGGGCTGGTTGGGTCCACCACAGCAGCAGCAGTAAGCAGTAGCGCAGCAGTAGCACCAGCTGCGGCAGGAGAAGACACCAGCAGCAGCAAAACCAGCAAGCGCAACACCTCCAGAAGCAGGAGAAACGTAAGCCAACAGCAGCACACCAGCGGGAGACAGCACCAGCAGCGCAGCAAGAAAGCACCAGCAGCTTCAGAATCAGTTGCAGGGGTGGAATGGTGGTTCTGTCCTTCTTGCAGGCTGGCAGGAGTAGGCAACAGGGCTCCTCTTCTTCCCTGACTGAGTGAAGCCATGGTGTTCTTTCAAGATGTCTCTGGCAGCAGGTCTTTCCTCTGAATGGGTGACTGCTTTCAGCTTGCATCGTTTTTATATCCGTGGAGCGACGCATCATCTCCCGCATGCGCAGTGAATGGGCTTTGCATCCACTATACATGCGCACTTATGGCCATGCAGCTTTGCTTCTATAGGTGCCCGGGATTGGCATCCCTACGTGTCCTTCGCTATTCTTCACCCTGGAAGCTTTGCGGTTGTGTCCATCCGCTTCCATCCAGACTGTCATCCGCTAGGCTTTCCTACGAACATACCGCTTACCATCCTCACTACGTACTACCCCCGTCTGTTCCTTTCCGTTCTTTGTTCCTGTTCTGTTTTTTGCCGAATTTTCACACATTTTTAAAGTGCTCATCCGCTGTGTCCTTTTTGCATACGTTTTGCATCCGTCGGCTAGTGTGACCTAGCCTTTAGTACTTTTCTTTTAGGATAAGCTATGCCATGCAACATATAGAAAAGAGTAGGGAAGAAGCATGGGAAAGAAATTGGAGACAGGAGATCCGAAAAAATAAAAAGAAATCTAATTTAGTTTCGTTTATGCCAACACCATTCACATTAATATTCCATGTCATTCTATCCTTGCAGACCATTCTTGTTTTCAACAGATACACCTACTGCTTAATCACTGCAAATTGTTCTTTAAATGTTTTGCTTCTCCCATTTTCTGAAACTCATCAATAGCAACCAGTCATAAATTTCTCAGCCTTCCCTTTCAACCTACTCACTGTTCCTTCACATTTAACTAGAAAGCACTAAAAAGCAGTATCTATTTAAAATTGATAATAAGGTAGGCAATGAAGAGTAATAATACGGATGAGCAAACTGCATCTTGATCAGCCTATTTCTCTCAATCTCATTTCAAAAGCCTTGATAGTAGGCTTCTCAAATCTGGCAGGAGTCTTCATTTACTTCTTTACCAAGAGTCAATTGGACAGTTGAAAAAAGAGAGAGAAAGTGGTATTGTGGTAGGGCAGGGTTGTCAAGTTTGTGGCCCGCAGGCTGGATATGTCACAAGCTGGCCGCACCCAGGCCCAGTTTAGCAAAGGTGAAAAAAGTTATGATTCATCATGTGATGACACAGCGAGGACAATGGGTTTGACACCCCTATAGTAGGGGATCAAGGAGTAGCCAAAATTGCTAAAACATAAGCATTGCAAGGAGTTAAATTTCCTCCACAATGAGATGTTGAGATGCAATTTCTTTCAGAGTACTCTTTGGAGAATGTGCACCATATATTTAATTTAAAAATGTTTATCTCTAAACACCAGATCAAAATCCACTAAATATTTCCCATTGAATTATCTCCTCATAATGGCAACATATGTCTCCAGTGAGGTAGAAAGAAAAGTAAGTAAAATGAAGGCATTATAAAAGCCAGCTTTGGATGGGCACTTCCTTCTGTTTTGAACTACAATGTTTGCTCCCCCCATCCTACTTTTAAAAGGTATATTTGGACTAATATCATGCAAAATGATCTGAAAACAGATCTGTGGAATTGCTCAAACTGTCCATGTTTAATTCTATTGAAAGATTAGTTTAAGAATCACCATTTAAAGGAAATTATACATATAAGTCTGAAGAAGAAAGGAAGCATGAGCAGTAAGTACAGGGCAATAAAAGAAGGAAATATAAAGTTATCTTGTAAAGTAGAAGCAAATCAACGGCTTTGTTAAATGTGCAATTTTACAATTTTACAACAGGTGCTATTTCAGACAGTGGTCAGGTTAATGGTAGACTTGTGCAACATTTTTAAAAACCAGGCCTTGTATACAATCAACATATTGTCAGTTTGTGTCATTTATTCAGTGGTAGGATTCAGCCAGTTCTCACCACTTTGGGAAAACCGGTTGTTAAAGCCCCTGTCACAATGCACCAACGGATGCAAAGAGGATGTAAAACGGACAAAAAAGCTTGCCATCCATTGGATAACGCGATGTACTCACTGCCTCCGTTTTGCTGCCTCTCTATCCGTCCAGCATCCGTTTATTGACATTTCATCCGCTCCGAAAGTTTTGAGCTGTTCAAAACTTTGGCCCAGAAAATGTATCAAATTTGTCCGTTCTGCATCCGCTATGCATCCGCTACGCATCTGTTCTGCATCCGTTACGCATCCGCTATATCCGCTAGGATGCATGCCGTGGAGCGACTCCGCTATATCCGCTCATGCATACCGCCTGCGCATACATGCAGCATACTCTCGGCATACGCTCGAGACGCAGAATTAGAAGCGGAACGCGAACGGACAGCAACAGTTAACAATGCAGAAATGGATGCACAGAACTGGATGCGAGCACGGAGAAAAAGTAGGGCTTACGCAGAGGTTGACCTATTTCTGGCTATTGTAGAGGAAATTGTCTACAGTGGATGGCTGTAGGATGCCTATGAGGATCGCATATGGGACATCCATATCCTGTCTATAAAAGCTGGGCAACCTCGTCCTGTCATGCTCACTATTTCGATGACCAGGCAGCCAAGACTTTGTGTGTCAGAACCTCTCTAGGCAACGGCTGCTTCATCTGTCTCTTGCATCTTCCACAGCACGCAAGGTCATGTCCAATCTGTCGGTCATAACTATCGAGTCGCCTTTTTTGGTGCGACCACTATTCCTTACTACACACATCAGTTGCGAAGCCATGTGCTCGCAGTATGCTTCCTGTGAACTCTGCCTAGTGGGAGAAACTGGAGCAGACTGCTCGTATAAAGCACGGATTCTGGATCGAACGATGGATCCCACGGAGATTGAAGAGCAGTGTGAGTACGTGCTCGTATAACACACGCTCGATGAGTGGAATCTGTGTGAGGATATTATGAGTGCCAACTCTCGTTGTGCCATTCCTCAGAACTTTCATTTGAGGATGCCTCCATGGCTATGTTTCATGAGATTGTTGCAAGCACCTGAACATCACCAGTGTTATGACCAACAAAGGCAAAACACAACTATTCCGGCCACAGGCAATGTGACTGGGCTCCAATGGTACGCACTCTCACTCTCTCGGCGCCGAGACCTGGCACTCAGAGACACACTACTCAGTTCCGAGCACTGCAAGTAGCCGCTTGGAAGTGGAACGTGGTCCAGTTCACACAATACGACCATCAGCTTAGATGGTCAGAGACAGTGCGATCGCAGGCCATCATCGCAAGGAATGACCCTGCAAGAGAGCCAAATACACAGCTGCCCCATCAATCTTATAAGAGCATGGAAAGAGAAGTGTGCAGCCAAAGCAGTTTCATGGTACCAGAGGTGTGGTAACTTCCCACACACCGTTGGGGACATAGATGGAAGCACGTTGGCCTGGCAAGCACCACGCACTAAGGTAGTTCAGAGCTCCACCCTGACCTCGACAGACGTACTAAGAGGCTTTCATTCAGCGATTCGACATCCTCTTGCACTGGCTCCTCCGATCTGACTACAAAGAATTCATGTATACATCGATCGCTTACTCAGCAGCGGTCTCAATCTGGCAGATGCCCAGGATTATACAACGCCAGTGACCTCAAGAGGAGGACCTGAATGGCAAACCTCAATCACTCGGCCTTTACAGAAATCCCACACCCCAACTGGCCCCAACGACACACAAAGATGTGCGCTACTTCATGTGGGGGATGAATGCCTTCTCCCTCGACAAACCTACCTCATGAAGCCCTACAGTTGCGCAGATGCCTTCACCCATTGAAGAGAGGGATCTTCAAACTACAGACTGTCCAGGCAGGCGGTGTGGAGAACGCCTTTGGCATCCTGGCCAACAGGTTCACGGAGGTACTTCACACCATTGCCAGCATCGGCCAGAGCAACCATGAGGAGAATTCGCTGAGGCTTGCTGGGCATCCATGCAACAATTCTCAGATGCGCACCTCGCTCCCGGATCTATGCCAGAAGCAAGGCTCGTGGACCTCCAACCCACAGGCAATGGGGGACATGGAAGCTGGCGGGAAACTGGATATGGCAAGAGCGAAACACCATGATAGGCACACTACTCAGTATGTGCAAAGCCCCAACAGAAGCGTTCACATGGAACGGTGTGAGAAAGCGCAGCGCCGCAACCTCCATGAGATCCATTGGTGCAACTCCCCAGCTGGAGCACAGTGGAGCCACAGTAAGGACAAGACAGGAATGATAAAATGATTAATGGGTGCTTTACTTCGCCCTGTCTCATCACTACTAGGATGAGACTTCGGCCATTGTACATTGATGTGGCCTACAATCTGAAAGGCGCGTTTAATAAAGAGTTCTGATGTCTTGTGCTTGACATGTGTGGAGCATGCACATTCATTACCGATTTATTATTGATTAATAAAGGTGTCATAGGTGTGGCACCGCAGTCCGCGATAGGGCTGTGTGACCAATACTACTCCACTATGCTTGCACTGGAGGCCTGATCTATCCCACTGCTATCCTTACCCATCCCACAGCTATTACCATCCGACGCGGATATCCCTGCCCATCACAACTGCCTATCAATAAAGCCCACTCCCACAAGCATGCAAAGGCCTTAAACCGACTTCTAAAGTTTAACCACAAAGACTTTATTTAAAAAAAGAATGCAAGCAAGTATGCTGAATCAAATGAAATAAACTTTATTAACACAAGACTGTAAAACAAACATGACCCCAAGTTCAAGTGTCCAAATAAAAGTGCCACAGGGTAGGCAGCTACCCCAGTCTCTGGCATTTATTGGTCACTCGGAGGTGTGCCCCATCATCAGGGGTGAAGGTTCCAGGTGCTTGTGGCAGGTGGGATGCGGCAAATGCATGCGAGTCCGCTTTGCGTCTGAAAGCACCACTGCGGCAGCGGTGCCTGGCACGCTCGGAACGCAGGCAGCACCAACCCACGCGAACGGTGTGTCCTTTCCTACCATGCACCATGGCCGGTGTGCCAGCCCACGTACCTAGATGCCACAGCATGCCTCCCCTGAGGCCACGGCTCTGGCTGTGCGCGGTTGCGATGCGAAGGTTAGCCACCGTGTCTAGTGGGCCTTGTTGGTCTGCCGACGCCTGCAGGGATGCAGGACCTGGATGTGAGGCCCGTGGCATTCGGTCGGTGTGGGTGAGACATCGCTGTCTCCGGGTGCTCATCATTGGCCATGGCCTCAGCGCACTCGCGGTGGCACAGTGGGAACCCAGGTAGGAATTGGATGTCCTCCAATCGACTTCTGATGCCCTGGACTGGGAAGGGCTTTGCCGCTGTAGCCGATTGCGTGATACCTCCTACGGCTAAGCCGATCCCAGCACCCTATGGTAGGGAGGCGTTGTTGGGAATGCCTTTCGCGTATGGGAAGCGCAGCCATCACCGGGGTGAGAGGTAGCCCACGCACCGTTGGACTTGCGAAGTGGGAGCAGGGCTTCCTCTGGGTTCTGAGGCGTTGCTGCAAGAGCTCCGTGATTCCGGTCCCTTTCACCCAACCTCGGTAGGGATCCCTCCGTGTCCCTCAGCCGCCCTGGATTAGCACATAGCGTGAGGAGCAAGAGGCATTCCGCGGTGAGGATGCGAGCGTGAGTCCGCGCCTCGTGCGCAACCACACACCCCTCCCCGACGCAGAGAGGAGATGCCATGTGCCCTGGTCGCGGATAGTTTGCTCCCATGCATCCTCCAGGCAGACAGGCTGCCTCCTACACCCTCTGGTGTCTGTCTTACTTCCTTCTTGGCAGGTGATGCTGGCGGGAGGTGGCTGGATGGCGGCCTGACTGCTCGTTGTAGTGACGTCGATGTCTCCTTTCTCCCACAACACCAGGGACGTCCCTCCACACGCTCCACCATGTTATACACACCAGCTGTCGGACAGGATTCTCTGCCGGTTGCACGCTCCACGAAACTTGCCTGAAGAGTACATGGACTGACCTCGCTTGACCCGCCCTGCGCCGGACCATAGCCAGAAGAGTATAACTAAAAGACGGAAGTCTCAGCAAGCGCTGCCGGAGAAAAGGGGTAGACAGAGGGGCTCCTGGTCGCTTCCTCAGTGGCGGTATCTCACCCTACCAGGAAAGCTGCACCTGGCCATGATGTAGGTCTCTCTGCTCATCAGCTTAACTTTGGCCTGGCCCAAGATTTTCTTCAGGATGCAGCTATCTCCCGTACCAGGTGTGCATGATGTTTCCACGTAGCAACCGAGGAGCACTCTCGAAGTAGTACACATACTCTCGGCCGCCTCTTGTACCCACCGCAGGCCCTGCTTCCTTCTTGGGTCGTTTCCCTGTAAAGCAGTGTCCCCCTTCCAACCAACTGATCGTCATTGCCTCTCTCAAAGCACGAACTCCAGTCACCTCATCCCTTCAACAGGTGCTATCCACTTTACACTCAATAACCAGAGTATCTGCATTCCTTCTCCCACGTCACCCACACTTATTGCCCCCTCTTTTCCCGGCCTTTCCCTTCTGAGGCAACGCAGGGGGGGGAGAAACACCAGATGGGTCCTCACTTCAGAGGGGCGCTCCCCAGGTGGTAGGGTGCACCTCCCTCCCCACACACCACCAGCAGCAGCACCAGCGCGGCCATCATCATCATCCATCATACACCAGCAGGAGAATCCATACTCATCACCTTCCATCATCACGGTTCAGTCAGCTCAAGTCCAGCAGCAGCTACACCAGGATCAAGATAGCGACTCCCAGGCGTCAGCAGCACGCCGTGTGAATCACCCAGAGCCCGCACGCTGCAGCACCAGCACCAGCAGCCCAATCAGAGGCAGTGCACAAGCTGCACGTCAGTAGTACGGCCGGACGAAGGGACAGAGCGGCGCTGCCACCAGTGCCCGGAGAAGACCTGACCAGACAAGGCTGGTCAGCACCGGTGGCATGGGCGGAGGGACCCGTCCAATGATCAGAGACGGGCCCAGCGCACGCTGTCGTAGCCAACGGGCCGATAAGGTCGACGCGTACGGGAGAGTGACGAGACGAACGCTATCAAGCTACCGCAGAGCCCAAGCTTTGCCTTAGCCGCAGCCATCCGAGCAAACCTGCTCCCCACAGGCTTCCTGAGCCCCTCTGCAGACACAGCAAGAAGGCGCGGACAGCTGAGACAACCAGAGACCGAAGCAGCGCAAGCCTTCAAGCAGAGCCGAGCTCAATGGGAATGTCCGGAGCTAAGGGCCTGAGCCACACATGTGCAGCAAGCCTCTCCTGGCAGCATAGCGAAGAGCTCTCTGGGCGCAAGCAAAGATAGTACCGTCGAAGCCCCAGGCATTACGCCATCCTTGCAGCGTGTGCTCAGTCAAACATAAGGTGCCAAGACCAAAGTAAGTCGCACTCCTCCACATCCGCCAGCTCATAAGCACAGACATCTCCCCTAACGAAGGAACCGCTGGCAGAACACCCGGCCCCCGACCGGGAGTGGTCACTGCGCCTGCCATACCCCTTACTTTGTCCACGTGGGATGGCGTGCACAGTTTCTGCTCTGAGAGACTTTTCCGGCCCTCTTACATTACCCATTGGTGTTGGGTTGCTTGGCATGGCAGGGACGCTAGGCCTCAGGAGCAGGCACAACCTCGGCATGCCCGGTGATACCCAGGCCTGGTCAACCAAAGGCTGATACCTCGGCAGGACGAAACGAGCCGCCTGTACGCCCAAGGCTGGCAGATGCCATGGCACGGAAGCCTGCTGCACCGAGATGTAACAAGGCAGGCAGGGCAGCGAAGGTTGCCATCTCGGCGGGAAGAAGCCCAGGACCGAGACGGGCACCAACAACGGCATCGTTGAGTCACCGGCGGCTGCACGCTGGCACGGGAAGCGGCGCTGGAGAGAGCAGGCTTGGCCCTACGACAAAGGCTGGAACGCGATGAGCAAGGAAAGCCAAGGCTTGGTAGGGAGGACTGTGCCAGGAGGCATTGGAGTCTGCTGAGGCAGGAGCGCGTTGCAGACAACGGCTTCTGCAGGCAGGCATGCAGGCAGGTGAGGCACAGGACATCGATGACTATTCCTGCAGCAGGTCTTTTCTCCAAGATGGTGGCAAGGTGCGAGCTGGCTTTCCCTTGGATATACCCACCGTGGCATTGCAGCAATGGGTCCCCCCCGCATGAAAGCACATTAACGCCACGGCATCCATTAGGCTTCCCGCTTGCGCATCCGCTCGTGCTTCCTCGCAATCTGGCTGCCCGCTTCATCCGACTTGTACTCCGCTCTGTCATGCCCGACTGTATCCACTTCCCCGTCCCGACTTTTGCTGGATCCCCACCCCCGAAGCCCTGCCGCTGATGCATCCGCTACCAGTCTTGCCTTCCATCCACTAGCTTCGTTCCGTATCCGCTTTCCATTCCTCTGCCTCCCCTCCCGCGTCACAGTGTTATCCGCTCCAGTTATTGCAAATTTCTTGCCCTTTTCAGAGCGGATACCAAACGCGATGGAAATTGTCGTCCGTGGGTCCGTGCGTTCTTGCATCCGTTTGGCAGTGTGATTTACGCGCGCCATGTACAACTGGCTCTAAGGGGCGGTCGAAGTTTCTCTTCCAAGCAGTTGGTGGAAATTTCTGCTCAGTGACGACCAAGGCGTAGTGCCTTTAGTGGCAAGCTTCTATTTGGCGCAAATCAGTTACGCGCAGACATGGGACGGTTATTACAATTGAATCCCCACATCACCTGTAACCTCTCATTTTCAGAACTCTTTATCTACTCAATATGCTTGCATTTTGACGCAACAAACTCTCGACAGTCTGCTCACAACAGAAAGCTAAACAGAACAACAAAGAAGACACATAACCTGCACGAGCCACAAATACACACAAACCGCTCAAGTATCTATATAGACATAAACACTACCGCTGTACTGAGCTATGTCCTGACCCTCGATGCGCAAGGAGCTGCGCAGAAGGAGAGAGGAGCAGCAAGCTCAAAACAGCGAAGAGCTGCTGGACGTGTAAGGCGTCCTCCGAAGTTGTGTGGAGCGAGCGATGGCGCGCACAGCGCATGACGGCCAGCTGCACAAATGCAACATAGGGAGGACCAGACCAACTTGCCTATCCGATGCGCTAGGGGCACTGTCTGGTGTTGAGGGAGAGTATCCTGGCTGATCAATCTCAAAAACCCGCCGTGCAAAAAACAAACAACAAAGAAAGATGGATGTCGGGATTGACAACGGAGGGACCTCCTACAAAGCAGCTCCTAACGAACGCGACCCGAAGCCATAAATAGACAGTCAAACATCACAAAAAGAAAAAAGGAAGAAAAAGAAACCAAAACAAGAAAAAACCCGTGCAGTCCTACTGCCCGCTTACAGGGAGAAGAGAGGCCATCTACTCATCCCTTCTCGAACTGCAGAGCGGCTTGCGCCTTCAGGCTGTCCGGATACTCTCGATCGCAGCCCGCTCTCACCGCAAAGATTATTCGGCTGCTCTAGCCAATACCGACAAGCCCCTGCGCTACGTACACCAGCTCTGTGTGCTTTTCGTTTGACACCATGTTTCTCCTCGCTGGAATCCTCTACATAGCAGAGTAATTCGGCTGCTATACTCGCTTCACTGCTGTTACTGAAGCACTATTTGCATCCTCTCTCAAAGCTCCTAGTACCACCAACCCCTCGTGTTCATCTCCTAGAGCTCTTCCGAAGTGTTGTACATTTAGACTGGGTACATCCACTGGTGCCTCCCTTCGTGGCGCCATGCGCAACTAAATTCTTTGGCAACGCTTGTATGGCCATGTCAAGTACCTGTTTTTCTTGCTGTTGCCGCTCTAATCGTGGAATGATTTGTAGTGGGAACTCGAGTAGTGCTTCTTATGCCTTATTTGGAGCTAAATCGTTATATGTTTTGAGGAGAAATCATTTTAATTATTGACACTCTGACCACATAGACTGTCATAGTCATACTAATTATATTGATCAGGCTCAGCTGTAGTCCTACTGGTTAGTTCAAGGCATTAATAGGGAAACCTGATTTCTTTTACATTTTGCGAGTTTTTGTTTATAGCGTGCCTGGTCATACTATTGCTCCACATGGTCTCACATCCAAATTCAACCAGATATTGAGACTGTTTATAACACTGCTAACAAGACGCTCCCAAACATCATCACTGGTCTTATACCCTACGTACTTTTGCGATCTATTCGCAAGTGAGACCTGCTATTTCCACTTTATTGAGCGATAAGCGCCAAAGACAAAAAGGGCTCAGCAAATCCAGTGGATTTGATATTTACTCCCCTCCCCATCCATTTTATTAGCATCATCTGGTAAGTAGACTTGTTGATATATTAGCTCTATTCACCACCCTTTTGATTCTCTGCTCTAGTCGATAGTGTCTGTTCTGTGCGATCTATCATTATGCGCCAAGGTACGATTGTCTCAATTAGGTGCTTTAGGATTAAAGTCAATTCTAAATGACAGACATCAGAGCAAAGTGCCCTCAATTAAATTATTCATATGATACACATCATCGAACTTTTCAAGACACAGATTACCCTGAAAAGGTCTCACTCTCTGTCACGCGGAACAGCCTGTCTTATACGCCCATTCATGGGTCCACACATTCTGGTTCAATTTTAAGACAATAGGGCAGACTCGAACTCGGCTTCCACCGCCGAACCCGCTTTGAACACCGTCAACCGCAGCAGATTTGCCATACATCAACATACTCGACTAACAGGATAGGCTAATCACTACTCGGCAAAAAAATAACCTCTACCCCATCCCTATGTGCGATAAACGCGAGCGTTACTCGCACACTTGCCTTTCTGTCTTGGGGCATGTCCCTCTCCTTAGAGCTCCGTAACAGCAGCGAGATCATCCGTCTATGACGTTTCACACTCTTTGCTCTGGAATAGCATTTTGCGGCGCTCTTACCTTCTACACAGAACACTCTCTTTTCCGGGTGACGTATCGTAGAATAATTCGTACTCTCCCAAGCTTCACCACTGCCGTTCTATGCATCGCCTACGCATCCGCTACGCACTCCGCTAACGCCCCTCCTCGCCGCATCTATTCGCACTCATTTCCCGATTCTACATCCCGATTACCGCACATATCCTGCTATGACACCTCCCGCCTTGAATCCGCATGCGGCAGTCTCGCAGGGCAAGCTCGCATCGGCATGCTCCGGCACCATGAGCAGTGTGCAGGAAGCTCGCGAGACACGTACGCATGAACACGAAGTGCTATGAACAGGATTAGCCATGCAAGTACGTGGATGCGCATAACGTTGCGCAACAAAGTCATTTATAACTACTAAAATAACGCGGTTCCGCAGAGGTGCACCTTATCTCAGAATATTAAGGATGTTACTACAGATTGAATAGACGCCTAGACTGGGTAATGCCACTGGGAGCGGGAATGCAAAGGGGAGAGACAACCACTTATAACTAGCCCCTATCAACGACAGCGGGCGCAGTAAGTAGGGCACCCACAGTCCATTCATGCACAATCAGATACCAACCTTTTCAGCACCAGTGTACAGGCCCAAGCTCTAGTTGGACAGCCACCCTCTTGCAGTCTCCTCCGATCATCCTGACCCTTCTTAGCCTCTTCAGCACTAGCATCCACGGATCATTTCGCCACCTCCGGATATGCACGATAACCACGAGTGCTCCCTTTTGGCAGCCACCATCCTTCGCTTTGCAAAACAGTACCGCGAAGCCACTCTATAGGCATTCTGCTGCTGACTATACCCTTGCTAACTCCTCTATCTCAGGAAGAACACCGCGCGCCGCGCGAAGCAGATACAGGTCCTGAGAGTGATCTGAATCACTCAAGGACTTCTCGGGAGTGTTAAGGAAGCCAGTGCAAAAGGACGGACCCTGTAATCCAACACTTCACGCTGCAAATTGGTTAGTGCATCAGATCAGCGGGAACTAATGCACGATTGTAAGCCACTCGCGGTTGTTCACAGAACTTTTCATGACGGATATCGCCTCCAGAGCCAGTAGCTTATGACACAGTATGTGGCACGTGACCGTCGCACCTACGCCAGGCAGTTCGACCACGCGCAGAACAAACCAAAACTTTCCGTGCTCCTCCTCCCTGGAGAACACCTCGAGAGCTCTCCACTGACACATCACATCACTTCTGCATATCACTGGCGCTCCACGGAACAGACAACCGAAACTACATAACAGACCAGTAGCCCCAGTTCACCACGCTGCTGACAAGGTGTAGAGCACAAGACTCGCGCGACCCTCAACACAATCGACCCACCATTCATGCGATAGTCTGGTCAAGTACGAAGCTTGCGGTGCAGGCCGATCAGGTCGCGCAGACATACCGGTCAACGGACGCGATACCTCGCATGATTCAACGGGCCCCTCCTACTTCATACGAGACCGCGACTCTGACAGAGCAAGAGGATTGCCAACGCCAGTTGCCGGTATACATCAGACTGGTGGTGGAACCCTGTCAGCCGCGCAACACACGCTTATCCGAACTGTGAGGACAGCAGCTCCCTCCGCATTCCGTGCAATGAGGCTACATATTCCAACTCGCAGAAGAGGCCGCAACACCAGCCTGTGCAACCAGTCGCCCTAGCTCACTACCAAAACGCCACCGCGAATGCTCTCACGCCCCACTCAAACTCTAGGACGCTCCCACATCCTCAATAAATTCTATCAAGTCTCATACAGCAACGGAATCAGGATGGCCTTCCTACTCCAGCACATCGTCATCCTCCTTTTCCCACCAGTAGTCCCCAAATTTCCCGGCAGCCTCGTGCTACATTGACGCCAACGTCATCTACTCCTACCGGATCCGTCGCCTCCACAGATCTCGTCATGCGCAGTCCCAGCGTTACCCGACATGTGAGCCTCACTCGCGTACTGCCACCTTTCTCGGCAGCCTCTACATACATGACCGGTGACATAATTCTTCTCAGCCCATCAGGCGCCGTAGGGGCTTTAATCGATAGCCAAACGCCATCGTTCACCCGCCCTACTCAACGCAACACTCGCCGCGCAGGGCAATGTGAACCGCTCAGCGTCAACATCCCGGTCCTCACTTGAGGCTTCTATCCGCATACCGAGCACCCCCAGGCACTGGCCTTATGTGATACCTAGACGCCTAAGCACTGTGTGCCTTTCCCTACGACTCTCCCTCGGTTGGAGGAATGACACCTTTCTCCCTGCAGATTCACCTTACTGCATGGTGAAAGCTGATACACGTTCCATGCCTCTGTGCCCGTGTAGAAGACAGAGGCGATCTTGGTACACATCCTTACAAGCTGTCCAGTCCGGCAACGCGGTACGGGATGTTATCGGCCGTCGAGAGAATGCCTTTGGCCATTCGTGTGGTTCCAACACGAGTCTCCCAGGTATACCTACCTCCCACCATATGCCAGGCACTCGGCCAGACGCACCCCCGCTAGGAGCTGGGACGCGATTGCTGGAAGCGTGCTGCATCTCGTTCGCACCCAAATCTCCTGCCAGGCCACCCCGCTATCCTAGTGTCCTATTGGACCAGTGAACTAGTGTTTTCGGTGGACCATCAACAAGCGCAATAGTTTGGTACATGGAGCATGCAGGATGGGAGAGTGGTAGAAGTCCTGGCAAGGACGGCCGAAATCGCCCTGCATCAGGCAATTGGCGGCATCACTCCTGCCTGGAGGCAATGATTAGCACAAATGCCTGCGCCACCACAGCCAGCGCACCTCACACAGGGGGACAAGCACCGAGAGACCACAGCTATGCGTCGAGCAAGTTATCGTGCGAACCTCCGCACTGAACACTGGTTTTTCGCAACTCCCCCAGCATGGAGCGGGTATGGAGTGGCTACAGACAGGATGTAGCATGCTTAATGGATGCTTCCTTCATAGCCTGTTCTCATCACACGGATGACGATTGGAGCCATGTCTGTATGTTGGGTGGGCCAATCTACAATGAACAGCGGCATTTTAAATAAAAGAGTTGTGTTTGTGTTCAAATGTGTGGATCAATGCTTACATTGTTATTTGATAAAAAAATTGTGGCACTGGGAGGGTAGACCTACAATCCCACTATGCTTGACACTGGAGTTTATCTATCCCACAGCTTCAATTAGCTCTCCCAAACGATATACCGGGCTCATTCCACAGGGTATCCCTGCCCACCCCTACTGGCTATCTTAACCATCCCATCAAGCATGCTAAAGGCTTAAGCAATTCTAAAAAGTTCTCCACCACAAACTTTATATTAAAAAAAAGATCATTGAAGCAAGTGTCGTGAATCCACAGATAAAGACTTTAGTTGACAACAAGCTTTGAAAAAAAAAAAAATGACCCAGGTCAAGTGTCCAAATTAAAGCCACCAGGGTAGCAGATCTACCCAGTCTCTGGCACTCTTATTGCGTCACTCGCGAAGGTGTGACCCAAGTCTCAGGGGGTAAAGGCGTCCAGGTGCCTGTTGGGTGGTGGGTGTGCTGGATGCAAGGCCCCCAGAGGACAATCAGGGGAGGCGTGTGTTTGCAGGAAGGTTGTCGGAACAGGTGGCTCAGCCCCGTGTATGCTTGAGACAGGTCCTTCCTCCATGCCAGTGGGGTGGTCAGCCCCAGGTTGATGACAGATGTAACTGAGGGCCAGGGCTTGGCTGTGTGGTGGAGGACGGAGTAGTGTAGTGGGGCTGTTTGTCTTCTGCAGCTGCCCTGGGTGACGACTGGCATGTGATGCATCTATTGGCGTGTGAGGTAGGCAGTCGCTGTCATCAGTGTCATACAAAAATTGGAATGGCTGGCATCCGTGGCATCAGTGAGAACCTGGTTGGCAATGGGTGTCGTCCAATGCAATCTGTGCCTGATTGGGAAGGGCTTGCTGCCTGCTGCTGCTGAACCTCCTATGTAGCCCATAGCCCTAGGTAGGTTGAGGGGCTGTGGGAAGCCTTGGAATCGGAGGGACATCACCTGGGGTGGCAGGTGGAGGAGGAGAACACCTGGACTGTGGTGTGCGGAGGCAAGATTCCTCTGGGTCTGGAGTTTGTGAAGCAGTCTCTTGTGATCCGGTCCTTACCAGTGGTAGCTGTGGATCCGCCATGTTCCTTAGGGTCTGGCTTGACATAGGTGCAAGCGAGAGGGCTTTGCGGTTGGAGGATGACGAGTTCTGGTGTGACCAAGCTGAGAGATGGAGATCTATTGCTTGGGGATGCGGATATGTGTCCAGATCTCCAGCAAGGACCAGTGTGAGCTCACAGCCCCCCTGCTGTCCGGCTCTCCGCCTTTCTGGGCAGAGGCAGAGCTGGAAGGAGAGGTGTATGCGGCTAGGACTTGTGCATGGACTTGATGTCTCCTCTCTCCCACCGCACCAGCGGTGTTCCTCTACCGCACTCCACCACGCTTACCACACCTGTCATGCGGGTTCTCCGCTGTGGCATGCCTCCACAGAACCTGCCTGGAGACCAGGGGATGACTCTCGGCCGGACACGGAAGGTATACTTGGTCTTCAGCAGGCTTGCCGAGAGAGAGTGTAGACAGAGGGGCTGCTGGGTGCTCCCTGGTGGCGGACCTCAGCCTCAGGAAGCTGCACCTGGCCATTACATTAGCGTCTCTCTCTCTGTCAGCTTCACAATAGTGGCCGGGGGCCAGATTTCTTGAGGTGCACGCTTCCCGAACTAGGTGTGTATATGTTCTTCCACCAAGCCGAAGGAGCACCTCCGAGTTGTAACCCGCATACTCCCGCCCCTCTCTCTCAAGCAGCCTGGCTTTCCGGCGTGGTTCCGCTGATATAGCCGGTGTCCCCTCTCCGCCACAGTATAGTCGTTCTCTCTCAGCCACTCAGCACCTCATCTCTGTGGCCTCCTCAATGCTAGTATTGCCTCCTCTCCGTCCCTGTGCATAGCGCCTCTTCCTCCCTTTGGCTGCGACCAGTGGGGCCCTCATCAGAGGGAGCTCCCAGGTTAGTAGGTGGGCTGGCTCCTCCACACCAGCAGCAGCAGCCCAGCACCGCAGGATTCATCATCAATCACTCGTCGGTTCGGTCGTCATCCTCACCAGCAGGGGATCATAAATCAGCGCTCAGCGCAGCCAGCAGCAAGGATCATCAACATCAGCAGCAGCAGCCGCAGCCAGGTCAGAAATCATCAGGCAGCAGGACCCGCAGGACCAGGATCAGCAGCAAGTATAGAGTAAGCACCTGCATGGGCCAGTAAGTCAGGAGCACGACCAGGACCAGGATCACGAGGAAGCGAGGCAGGGACCATAGCCAAGACAGGAGCACGAGCAAGGAGCAGTGAGCAAGTCCAGGAGCATGGCAGAGACGGCAGACCAGCAGGACCAAGGAGCAAGCTTCACAGGAGTTACAGCACCGGCAGGACGCCCCAACAGCACCAGCATAAGCCCATCGCAGGAAGCAGCTTCAGCAGGAAGGCCCCAGCAGAAGCAGAGTCAGGGGCATCGGCGTGCGGAGGTTGGCCCTGTCCCTTTGCCAGGGAGGGCGGCAGGTGCTGAAGGTTCTCGTTCCCTCCCCCATGGTTGGTGGCGCCGTTGCCTGTGCTCGGCACGGAGGCTGGCAGCCACCCCAACGCTGGCAGGGAAGCCAGGCACAAGGGCTGGCAGGCAGGCACCAAGGTGCCAGCGAATGACCGTGGCAGGGTAGGCTGGCGAGGAAGGCCTTGGCGGGAAGCCTGCAGGGAGCCTGGCAGGCGAAGCCTGGCAGGTAGGCTGGCAGGGAAGGCTGGCAGGAAAGCCTGCGAGGAAGGCAGGCAGGCACCGGCACAGGCAGCCAAGGCTGGCAAGGAAGGACCAGGCTGGCCAGCCGAAGGCTGGCAGGGCAGCATGCAGGCACGGGCAGGCAATGGAACTCGAAGCATGTGTCAAAGCAGCAGGTCTTTCCCGGAACATGCTTTTGCCACATTGTGAGCTGCATTCCCTTTATACTCAGGGCGTTACGCAATTGCTTTCCTCCCCGCATGCGCCAATTTAATGCCTTCGGCTAACGTCCGTAAACCGCTTCGCTGTGCATCCACTTTTATCGCCTGGTGCATCCGCTTATCCGCCTGTGCATCCGCTTCATCCGTCTCACGGCTCCGTTCTGCCCCCGCTTTGCCGTATCTGTTCCCCGCATCCGCCTCTTTTGTGAACGCCCTCCCCGCCGGACACACAGCCCCCTCTGCGGTCCTCTCGCTTCTTTTCCACTCTGAGGTTGCAGCCATCCAGCTCCCATCTGATTCCATACCGCTGGGCTCCGTTCCGCATCCGGCTTTGCACTCCGCGTCGCATCCTCGCGTCTTCCCCAGCGTCCGTGTACCTACCTCCGTCCCTCGCTCACCGTCTTACACGCTTGCCCAAATTCTTTGTTCCCTTTTTGAGACTCTAGGTCCGTGTGTGGCATAACAAACCGGACTACGATCGGCAACAAGATTCTGCCGTCCCATCCGTTGTGTCTTTTTGCATCCACATTGTCCCGGTCTACCTTGTGACATGGCGCTTAAGTGTACTTGTGCTGAAGTTTTCCATTGTATACTGTAATTCTGAGTTAACTTGTAAATATTTTTCAGACATGAAGCAAACGTTTGATCAAATTTTGGCACAAGATAAGGATTATTAATGCAGCTAAGCAGAGAAATACTAGGTGCAAAAGGATACTACAGTAATACACAAGTGAGTGCTAAAGTAAATGATTGAAACTTATCATATTAGGATACCAGGAGATCCACAGACCCAACTTCCATCTGAAATACTGCACTTTCAGCCTCATTTCCTGCTCATTTGTTTAACATCTTTTTGTTCTATTTTATGCCAACCATATAAACTTCCCGGTTTGTCTAATGCAATGTGGCCTTGATATTCTTAGAACATAATATACACAGACACATTAAGACTACATTACTTTGCGTCAACGTATATACCCTCGCTACAGACCATATGGGTTAATTACCTTACGTTATCGATCTGGGACTTGGTCTATGATTATGACCTCCGGTGACGAGCTGTGACTGAGTGTGTACAACGCGAATACATCTGGCGAATATTAGAGCCATCACATGTCCCCTATTTATCCTCCTCGCGTCTAGCGATAAGTGTCCAAAATCTCGGCGTTAACACACTCTCATTCTTTATTATTGCACTGCTAGCTATAGTCCTCTATAATGTCTCTGTCGGCTGGACGTACACACCACAAGACCACGAGCTACGTCATCATCGCGGCTAGCTCAAAGCGTCCGTGGAATAATACCAAAACACTCCAGAGATCGAAGGCAGTTCTAGAAGCAAATTATAGCAGGAACCATGCCTTCAAAGACTGAATCTATAATCAACTTAGTCTTAACTGGTGAGACAAACTTCCTCCCTGTCGCCCATAAAATAATGGCCACGTTATTGACTCTCAGGTTACAACTTCCTCAGAAGTCCGTTCTGACCCAGCAATCGTATCGTGATAGCCGAAATAGAGTTGACATAGCATAAAAACAGGTCCATCCAATCCATCATTCAGAAATCCTCTCTAGTGTCATACACTACCATCATTAAATGACTGCCGTATAACAGCACTTGAGGTCATTCATACAGAATATAACAGCCTGTATATCCACATGGTCTAAGCTCGCATGGTACTTCAGCTCGTGTTGGACTGACGTATCCTCTACACCTGGTGTTGTCTGCCATCGTGTGTGCACTATGAAACTGCAATAAGCTTCTTTCATGGATGCAACAAAGGCACATCTCTCTCCTCTCTCTCTCTCTGTCTCTCTCTGTCTCGTCTCTCGTCTCTGAGTCTCTCTACTCTCTCTCATCTCTCTCTCTCTCTCTCTCTCTCACTCTCTCTCTCCTCTCTCTCTCTCTCTCCCCTCCTCTCCCTCCTCCTCCCCTCATCTCTAACTTGCTTAGTGGGCCTAGTTCAAAGACTAGTGCGGCAGCCACAACTATGACCTGGCCTCCGTGCATATGAATAAGCCATGCAAGCTACACAAGGTTTCCTCCAAAAATCCTGCCTTCTCTTTAAATTTCTTTGAGCACATCTCAAAATACAGTACCAATTGCTGAGGAAAGATGATTATATATTAAAAAAAAACTGTTTAGCAAAATATGGGAGAGAGAGTGTCTCTGTATGTGTTTTAAAGCCATACCATATGATAGAACAAGGTAATTTATATGGCCTTTAGAAGCTTGTCCTAGGGAGATCATCACCTTAAGGCTGTTCAAGAAAAGAGATTGGACTCGCCATTTGCTCAGAAATGGCTCGCTAGGGTCGTTTCTTGCTTAAGTCCCATGGCTCACACTGCGCCAAATGAGTGCAAACGGACACAACGGCAGAGCAAAATGTTCCATCGTTGTATCGCTCTCCTAAAAGGGGCAAAAATTTGCATACGGAGGCGGATAACACAGGACCGGGAGGATTGCAGGGCAGATGGGAAAACAGATAGAATTGGAAAGTCCAGCGGGGATGGAAGTGACTGGGAGCGGCATGGCACCATCCGCAGGGCCTTTCCGGGGGCCTCAGCAAAGCAGACGCGGGAACACGATTAAGCGGCGATGCAGGCGGATGCCAGAGATTGAGCCGGTATGCAGAGCGGAAGGCCTAATTGGGTGCCTGGCGTTAAATTGCGCATGATTGGGGGGTAGTGCAATTGCACAAGCACGCCTCGCGGATATAAAGGAAGCAGCTCGCACCCTGTGCCAGCAATTCAGAGGAACAGACCTGCGTGCAAGGATACACTCGAGTCCTATGCCCCTGCCCTGCCTGCACCTGGCCCATGATGCTCTGCCATCAGCCTTGGCTGCACAGAGCCCCTCGTACCTAGCCAGCCTACTCCAAAGTCTCCTGGCCAGCCTTCCCTGCCAGCCTTGCTCATCTGCCTGCTGGCCAGCCTTGCTGCCAGGCAGTCTGCCTGCCCACGCCTTGGTGCCTGCCTGCTTCCTTCTCCTTGCCAAGGCCTCCCTGCAGCCTTCTGCAGTGTTCTTAGCCGCTTCCTGCCAAGCCTTCCTGTCAGCCCTTCCTGCCAGCCTTCCTGCAGGAACTTCCTCTTGCCACCTCCCTGCCCGCCTCCCTGCCAGCCTCCCTGCCAGGCCAGCACCCCTAAACCATGGGGAAGAAGCAAAAAGTCTCAGCAAAGCGCCCTACCGCCATCCTGGCAGAGGGACAGGGGCCAACTCCGCACCGTGCCCCTGACTCTGCTGTCCTGCTGGGGCTTCCTGCTGCTCGGCTTGCTCTTCTAGTGCTGGAGCTTCTGGCTGAAGCTGCTCCTTGGCGGTGGTGCTTCTTGCTTGCTGCGTACTCTGCTGGAAGCTTGCTCCTGGTCCTGCTGCATCCTGCTCATCCTGCTCGCTTACTCGAGGTCCTGTTCATGCTCCTGGTCTGCTTGGACTGTACGTTGCTGGTGCTGGTGCTTGGGCGCTGGGCTCCTTAGGTGCATTACTCTGCTGTGCTGACTACTGGTCTGTCTGATCCTGCTGGCTGGCTTGCTTGATCTGTGATGTATGGATGATGATGATTATGATCTCTCGCTGGGTGATGATTGATGATGAGATCCTGCTGGTTGCGTGCTGCACTGCTGGTGGTGTGGAGGAGCAGGCCCTACCACCTGGGATGCCCTCTCTGATGAGGCCCTCTGGGTTTCCTTGCCAGGAGTGAAAGATGCATATATGGGGGACGGTTAGAGGGGGCAATACTTCATTGAGGAGGAAACATCGAGGATGAGTAACTGGAGTGGGCTGAGAGAGATGACGAGTCAGTGGTGGATCAGAGCACTGGCTGTACACGGGACACCAAAGGAAGAGGCTCTTGGAGAGAGAGGATGCGGAATGGTACTGGGTACACTTGGAGGTGCTCCTCAGGCTTGAGTGGAACAATATGCAAACCTGGTACGTGGAAGCTGCACTGGAAGAAATACTGGCCAGCCGACATTTAAGCTGACGGAGACAGATGAGACCTTACTATCATGAGGCCAGGTGCAGGCTTCCTGGAGGGTGAGATACCGACCCGCAGGAGCACCACGGAGCCACCCTGTCTACCTCTCATTTCTCCGGCAGCCATATGCTGAGACCCCAGTACTCTTCCGAGCACAGAGTCCAAGTCCCTGTCCCCAGGCAAGGTTTACTGTGGGAGCGTGAGCAAGCGAGCAGGGAGAACACCTGCGAGTGGACCAGCCTGTTGTCCTATGGATGGAGCGTGGTGGAGGACTCCTGTCTTGGATGACGTGAAGAAGGAGTATCATCAGGAGTCGACCAACAGTCAACACCGGCATCCACTCACGCCCAGCTCCACCTCCCACAGAATAGGCAGAGAGACCAGAACCAGGCAGGAGGGTGCAAGCCCAAACTGTCTTACCTGCTGTGCGAGGAGATCTAGGGACACATCCGACCAGCATAGATCTCCTCTCTCAGCTGGTTTCCACACCGACTCCTCATCCTCCAAACCCCAAGCCCTTCCTCAACCTATGTCAACCAGGCCCTGAGGTACATGGGATACCCCAGTACAGGTGGTGAAGGACCGGATCACGGAGTGCTTTCACAAACCTCCAGACCCAGAGGAGAACCTGCTCCCACCAGCTGCCAGGGTCTGCTCCTCCACCCCACCGCAGGTGATGTCACCTTCCTACCAAGGCTTTCCCACACCCTCACCTACAGCGCTATGGCTACAGAGGTACCAGCAGCCACAGGCAGCAGCCCTTCCTAGTCCAGAGCACGAGGTCATCTGGGACACATGGCCACCCTGCTCCTGATTCCCCACTGATGCCACCACTGCCAAACGTATAGGACCAAGACACCTGCTCGGACACCCACGCCACATGCCACAACCCAGTTCCTCACCAGCGCAGACCAGACAGCCCCACTAACTGCTCCTTCCTCCACCCCACAGCCAAGCTGGCCTCCTCAGGACATCCTGTCATCAGTACTTGGGGCTTGACACCCCATTGGCATGGAGAGGACCCTCAGCATCACGGGCTGAGCAGCTGTCTGAGAGCTTCCTCAACAACCGTCCCCTGTTGTCCTCTCGGGGGCCAGGCAACCCATGCGATCACAGACGCAGCACTCCAGCACCAGCCCACTCCACAGCAACCTGGACCTTCACCCCTGAGACTGGGGCACACCTCCGAGTGACCAATAAGAATGCAGGGAGACTGGGTAGCTGGCTAACCTGTTGGACTTTATTTGGACACGTTGACTTGGGTCATTTTTTTTTACAGCTTGTTTTCAATAAAGTTTATCTTTGATTCACACACTACTTCATTCTTTTTTTTAATAAAGTCTTGGTGGAAACTTTTAGAATTGGTTTAAGCCTTTGCATGCTTGTGGGATGGGTTAAGATAGCAGTGGGGTGGGCAGGATACCTGTAGGATGAGCAGAAATACTTGATGGGTAATAGCCCTGAGGTAAGATAGCAGTGGATAGATAACCTCCAGTGCAAGCACGTGGGACTCTTTGGTCACCCTCCCTGAGTGCCACACCTATGGCCCTTTATTATTTCAATATAATGTAAACAATCATCCACAACATGTCATACACAAACACAACTCTTATTAAACGCCCTTTTCATTGTAGGCCCACCCAACATACATGCCAATCTCATCGCTGTGATGAGACAGGCTGAAGAAGCACTCCATTAATCATCTATCATCCTGTCTTGCCACTCCACTGCTCCAGCTGGGGAGTTGCACCAGTGTCTCAGGAGGTTTGCGCTGCTTCTTCCCTTCACGTGAGGCTCTGTTGGGGCCTTGGCACATCCTGAGTGTCTATCAGGTTTCGCCCTTGCCTCCATTCCCCAGGCTCATTCCCCATTGCCTTGTTGGAGGTCCACGAAGCCGTTCTATGCAAGACCCGGGGTAAGCGGGTGCGCATGAGATTGTGCAGGATGAGCAAGCTTCCACGATGTCTTCTCACGGTCTCTCGGGCGATGGCTGCATGGTTGGTGAGAAGTACCTGGAACCTGTTGGCCAGGATGCCAAAGGGCGTTCTCACCCCCGTCTTGCCCTGGACAACTGTATTGAAGATTCTCTCTTCAGCGCGTGAGGCATCTGAGGTAAGTTAGGAGGCTTCATTGAGATAGGTTCTGGGAGAAGGCGTCATCCCCCACGATGAGTAGGGCACAATCTTGCGTATCGTTGGGCAAGTGGGTCTGGATCTGGAAAGCCCATGATGAGGTTGCCTTCCAGCCCTCCTTGAGGTCACTTGGCGTTGTATTATACCTGGGCATCTGAAAATGAGCGCTGCCTGAAGCATCGATGTACATTGAACTTGTAGTCAGCATCGACCATGGCTTAAGAGGAACGATGCTGAAGAAGCCCTTGTAGTTGAAATAAGGTGAGCCGACTTGGTGAGTTTGTGGCAGGCCAGTGCTGCCATCTATGTCTCCGCATACAAGTGTGTCGGAAGTTTCCACCCTTCGGTACCATGTTCTGTCAACTTTCTTCCTCCTTCATCAGTGGATGGGCACTGGAGGAGCTCCTGCAGTATTCTTCGATGTATGGCCTGCACACTTCTCTGACCACAATGCTGATGGTGTGTTGTGTGGCACCCCCAGCCGTACTGCATGCTCCTGTAGTGGTCCTGAGGCCAGGTGGTGAAGAAGAGTGAGTGCCACCTTGAGCCCAGTTCCAGGCTTGGGCCGGAAGTTGGTGTTCTGCTGGTCAATCTCGGGTGTCAGGCGCTGCACAACTTCGTCAAACAATGGCTGGAGCAATCCTCAATGAAGTTCCTGGAATGCCCGCAAGTGTCTTCGTTCCTCAAGCTCCACCATCAGCTTGTCTATACAGTCCAATACTCCGCTCTTCTCCCAATCATCTTGGACCAGACACTTCTTGGCGCCTCCTTTTCTTCCCATCAGCTTAGAGTTCACAGAGCCTGTAGATGGTACGCACTGTTTGCAGAAGGATGGTGGCTGCCAAAAGGATGTGTTAGATCCACGTTGACATGACTGGAATGCTGTGGAAGAGCAAAGACTCAGATGAAGGCTGCAGACGGTCTGCACAGCTGGGCTGCTGGTCTGAATGTGAGATGCAGACAGTTGCTCGGCCTTTTTATAAGGCAGTGTAGGTGTCCCTTTGCATCCTCTAGCGCATCCTCTAGGCAGTGCCCTGCTAGACATCCTTAATTCCGAGATAGGTCCCTTGCGAATGTTTTTCCGTTTTAAATGCTTTGTTTTCGCTGGCATCCGTTCTGCATCCATTCTGCATCCGTTCTGGCGTCCGTTCTGCTTCCTCCTCTGTATTCCGAGCGGATGTGCGTTGTTGCGGATACGCAGCAGATGCCTAGCGGATATAGCAGATGCGTAACGGATGCAGAACGGAATGTCGTACGCGGGAGATGCGTAGCGGATGCAGAACGGACGAATTGGATACATTTTCCACGCAAATTTTGAGCAGCTCAAAACTTTCTGAGTGGATGAAACGTCAATAACGGATGCTGGCCGGAGAGCGAGGAGAAAAACGTGGAGTGCTGGACGGATAGAGAGGAAGCAAAACGGAGGCAGTGAATACATCGCGTTAACCAATGGATGGCAAGCTTTTTTGTCTGTTTTACATCCTCTTTGCATCCTTTGGTGCAGTGTGACAGGGGCTTTAGGCAGGGTTGGACAAGATGACTTACAAGGTCCCTTCCAACTCCGATTATCTATAATACTCTGAAACCCAGCATCCTTATGTATGTCTATGAAAAGCCTGTGCTTTTTAAAGGCACAGTGGTGTTGCAGGGGTTAGAATGCAGTATTTTTATTTATTTATTTATTTCATTTATTTTTGTCAATTGCTTACAAGATAATAGGAATAAATAAAAGCATAGTTATGAATACATATAAGAAAAAATAAAATAAAAAAAACAAACAATAGGACAGGGACGTTAGGCACGTTGGTGCGTTTATGAACGCCCCCTACAGACCTCTTAGGAAAGGGGTGAGGTCAATAGTAGACAGTCTAAGGTTAAAGTTTTTGGGGNCACTGACCACTCTATTGCTGAAGTCGTATTTCTTGCAATCAAGTTTAGTGCGATTAACCTTGAGTTTGCATCTATTGTTTGTTCTTGTGTTGTTATGGTTGAAGCTGAAGTATTCATTGACAGGTAGGACATTGCAAAGTATGATTTTATACACTATACTTAGATTATAAGTATAGTATATAAAATCATATGTACTATATGACCACAAAGGCAGCGTGGTTCTAATTTTCTAGGTCTAGAATTTCTAGACAAGGTACAAGGTATTCTGCAACGAATAGAGGAGTGGAGAACTCTTTTTGTGAAATATTTCTGGACTTTCTCAACTGTATTAATATCAGATACGTAATATTGGAGGCTGACTGCCCACTGCCAGGAGTTTGATCCTGACCAGCTCGAGGTTGACTCAGCCTACCATCTCTTCTGAGGTTGGTAAAATGAGGACCCAGATTGTGCCGACTTTGTAACCACTTAGAGAATAGAGAATCATGAAGTGGTATTTAAGTCTAAGTGTTACATGCCTGCAAACTCTACTGTACACATGGGTTATTCTCAGTTAATGGAATTGACAAGAGAGCTGAAAGAAAAAAGTCAGGCATTCTTGATGTATTTCAGAAAATCAATTGTTTCAAAGACTTTTGGACCAAATGGAACATTTGTCATCCTTTTGGGGTCGATATCCTTTTGAGGTTAATCAAGTATATCAATACCTATCTTTTTCTGAATACCTTTTATTACATTTATAGCTTACTTTTCCCCTTTAAATACAGTAGTATTTAAAAGTCTGTAAACTCTTTTGAATTTTCAACATTTCTGCATACATTTATTCTGAAACATATCTCCGCATATCCTAAAATTACATAAAGAGACCCCAATTGAACAAATGAGTCAACATTTTATATTTGTTGACTATTTTATTGTGAAAATTCAAAAGGTTCACAAATTTTAAGTACCTTTGAATATGATTTTCTTTCTTCTCTCATTTTATAAGGTGTGTGTGTTTGTGTGTTTGTGGAGAGAGAGACAGAGAGTAGTAAAAGCCAAAGACTGAATAAAGAATTTAGATGGTGGTTGTCAGCCTCTGAGTGCTGTATTTAGGATGGAGAGTTTGGTTGGAATGCTAACAGTGGTCTTCCCAGTCATAAGCAGTATTTCCATAATAAGTTCATCTTAGATACTATTAACAGATGGACCTTAAGTAATATTGTACATGTTAGGTAACCCTAAAACATCTGTCAATACTGATATGCAAAATCTGGAATTTGGAACCAACCCTGCTTTATTTTATCTGTTTATCATATTTATATACCACCATTTCAAAGAAACTGAGTCTGGACAGCATACCTTTACATTTTAAACAATTTGTAAATGTTACAAAAATACTCTAAAACATAAATTGTTATTATAAAAATACTAAAAAGAGTTAGAAGACCACTGATGCATTACTCAATGTCAACACCTCATTAAATCCTTCTCTCTGTGATAACCACCAAGTTTTAAGCAACTTCCAGCAGGATGTTCAAAGGGAGAAAATCTCACTTCAGGGAGGATGATGTTCCACAGACCAGGGGCCACATTTGACAGGAACCAGGAAATGAACTTTTTCTGCCGTAGCAAATGGGGCCCAGAGCATGCATCATCTGACAAACTAAATGGGACAAGCAGAAATAACCAGGAATATATCCAAATAGTTACTTGTTTCAAATGCCTGTTCATGCCAGTGGGTAATGATGGCTTTTTCAGATTTAACCAATGTAATTAGCTTTATACATCAAATTCTATTACAGGCTCTTTAAATAAGCATTGAATTCCATCATAAGGTGATGGTTTAATTCAGAAATGAATCTGTGGAGGGTTATGGGCCATATGCATGTGGAGGTCAGTGGTATGATGTCCACAATACCCATAAGATACCCTTGTCCTGAACATCTGCTGCTAATGAACTAGTTGTTATAGTTCACCACACTGCTATCATCGTCACTTTAACTTGCAAGAAAGCCTTATCAGGTAGAACAGACAGGAAACATGAACACATGAGGTAATTCTGCCTTATTGTAAATCTATATTAACATAATCTTCAAAGTCTGAAAGTCCAATTCTCCCCATCTCCTTTATACCCTGAAAAATTAAGGAGGATCTCCTCTGAGCCTCTTGCTCCCACCTACTATCCAGCTGCAGTCTATGATGCCACTTATCTGACCATTCCCTAGGCAACATCTCTGGGCTCAGTCTGCCAAGGTTATTCCCACATTCCATTTTGCAGGGTGACTGCCTATGTTGGTTCCTGCAGTTTCTTGACAACTTTTTAAGAATTGGTTTGCCACTGCCCCTCTCTTAGGTCTGAGAGAGAGTGTGTATAACTAGGCCAAAATCACCCAGTTGGCTTCATCCCAAAGGCAAGACTAGAACTCAGAATGCTCCAGTTTCATCTCCACTGCATATAAAACTCTTTGTCCTTTGAGTCTCTAACATCAAGTCAATGAATATTACAAAATACTAGGTTCATCTAAAGCATGTTATAGTGCCCATATGTATTAACAATATACATGAACGGTTTCTATTTATAATTAATTAGACCATATAAATCAATAAGATGCATTTAAGCTTATCTGCTTTCAAGTTGATGGATAGGTTCTTTGAAATAAGAAAGGCGCTTAATGCAATGCATTACATCAATAAGAACATGTTATAGGAGCATTGCAACCTGTAAAGTGACCTGTGATTTTAAAGGTGCTTGTTTCAAGTAAGAAAACTTTTGAAAGTTTAGGTTTGTCTTAATGGAATATGTGCCTACATAGACACAGGCATTTCAGCAGCTGCCTAAAATCAAAGATGACTCTTTTATGAGAAAGGATGAAAACGGATGCAGCTCGCAAAGAAAGCATTTAAAACAGAAAAAATGTTCGCAGAGGGGACCTATCTCAGATATTAAGGAAGTCGAGAGGATGCCTAGAGGATGCAAAAGGACACATAGTGGAAAACCTATAGATTCTCACTTTCAGTCCAGCAGCCCTGCTGTGCAGACCTCTGCAGCCTTCATCTGGCTCTTGCTCTTCCACACATCCATTGATGGCCACCATGGATCGTAACACACTCCTTTTGGTAGCCACCATCGTTCTGCAACAGGATGAAGCCATCTACAGCTCTTTCAACTGTTCATACGGAAGAAAAGGAGGCGTCCAAGAAGTGTCCGGTCCGAAGATGGATTGGGAGAAGAGCGGAGTATGGACTGTATGACAAGCTGATGGTGGAGCTGAGGAACGAAGACCCTTGTGCATTCCAGAACTTCATTAGGATGCCTCAGCTATGTTTGACGAAGTTGTGGAACGGCTAAGACCCAGGTTGACCAAGCAGAGCACCAACTTCCGGCCCAACCTGGACCCTGGGCTCAAGGTGGCACTGATTCTGTGCCACCTGGGCTCAGGACCATGTACAGGAGCATGCAGTATGGCTGGAGGGTGCCACACAACGCCATCAGCATTGTGGTCAGAGAAGTGGTGCAGGCCATCATCGAAGAATACCTGCAGGAACTCCTCCAGTGCCCCTCCACTGAAGAAGGCTGGAAGAAAGTTGCAGAGCAGTGGTATCAGAAGTGGAACTTCCCCCACACCATTGGAGCCAGAGAGGGCAAGCACCGTGCCTACAAAGCTCCAGCCAAGTCAGGGTCCACTTATTTCAACTACAAGGGCTTCTTCAGCATCGTCCTCTTAGCCATGGTCGATGCTGACTACAAGTCATAGTACATCAATGCTTCAGGCAGCGGCTCATGTTCAGATGCCCAGATATACAACGCCAGTGACCTCAAGGAGGGTGGAAGGCAACCTCATCATGGCTTTCCAGATCCAGACCCCTGCCCAACGATACGCAAGATGTGCCCTACTTCATCGTGGGGATGACGCCTTCTCCTCAGAACCTACCTCATGAAGCCCTACACTTCCAGACTCCTCACCATGAAGAGAGGGTCTTCAACTACAGGCTGTCCAGGGCAAGACGGGTGGTGGAGAACACCTTTGGCATCCTGGCCAACAGGTTCCAGGTACTTCTCACAACCATGCAGCATTGCCCAGAGACCGTGAGGGGATCGTAGAAGCTTGCTGCATCCTGCACAATCTCATGCAACCCGCTACCCAGTCTTGCAGAACAGGCTCGTGGACCTCCACAAGGCAATGGGACATGGAGCCTGGGGAATGAGGCAAGGCAAAACCTGATAGACACTGAGGCTGTGCAAGGCCCAACAGAGCCTCACGTGAAGGGAAGAAGCAGCACAACCTCCTGAGACACTGGTGCAACTCCCCAGCTGGAGCAGTCGAGTGGCAAGACAGGATGATAGGTGATTAATGGATGCTTCCTTCAGCCTGTCTCATCACACTGATGAGATTGGGCAATGTATGTTGCGTGGCTACAATGAACGAGCATTATAAAGAGTTCTGTTTATGTTCAATGTGTGGATCAATGCTTACATTGTTATTGATAATAAAGGCCATAGGTGTGACACCTGGAGGGTGGACCATAGAGTCCCACTATGCTTGCACTGGAGGTTAATCTATCCCACTGCTATCCTTACCCATCCCAAAGGTATCCCTGCCCCATCCCACTGCTATCCTTACCTATCCCACAAGCATGCAAAGGCTTAAACCATTTCTAAAGTTTCCACCAAGACTTTATTTAATAAAATAAATGAAGCAAGTGTGTGAAGCAAAGAGAACTTTATTTAATAACAAACTGTAAAAGAAAAATGACCCAAGTCAAGTGTCCAAAGTAAAAATAAAGTCAACAGGTAGCCACCCAGTCTCTGGACTCTTCTTGGTCACTCGGAGGTGTGCCCCGTCTCAGGGGTGAAGTCCAGGTGCTGTGGAGTGGCTGCTGCTGGAGTGCTGCGTCTGAAGCGCCACTGGGTGCCTGGCCCCGAGAGGACAACAGGGACGGTGTGTTGAGGAAGCTCTCAGACAGCCGGACTCAGCCCCGTGATGTTGAGAGCCCCTTCCTCCAGGACATGGGTGTCAGCCCCAATACCGATGACAGAGTTACTGAGGCCGGGCTTGGCTATGGGGTGAAGGAAGGAGCAGTGTGGTAGGGCTGTCTGGTCTGCAGCTGGGTGAGGACTGCGGTTGGTGGCATCTGTGGCAGGGTGGCATCGGTGGAGTGGGTGGCATCGGGCATCAGTGGCACCAGTGTCGTCCGATGTACATGTGCCTGGACTAGGAAGGGCTGCCTGTGCTGCTGGACCTCCGGTAGCCATAGCCTTGATAGGAGAGGGCCTGTGGAAAGCCTTGGAAGGCAGTGACATCACCTGGGGTGGAGGAGCAGACCTGGAATTGGGTGGGAGCAGGTTCATCTTGGTCTGGAGGGTTGTGAAGATCGTGATCCTGTCCTTCACCACCTGGTACTGGGGTTCCATCATGTTCATGAGGGTCTGGTTGACATAGTGAGGAAGGGCTTGCGGTTGGAGGATGGGCGTCGGTGTGTACCAGCTGAGAGAGGAGATCTACGCTGCTCCTGATGGGTCTCTTATCTCCAGCAGGAGAGTGCGGCTCTGTCCCTCCGGTTTGCCTCTCTGCCCTTCTGTGGAGGTGGAGCTGGGGATGGATGCGGGTTGGGCTGTGGTGAAGTGCCGTCTCCTTTCTCCCACTGCGTCAGGGGTCCTCCATGCGCTCCGCCACGGGTAGTACAGCTGTCGGGGGGGGGTCTCCATCGTGGCACGCTCCACAGATACCTGCCGGAGACAGGAGCTGACTCTCTGCCAGAAGAGGACTGGCTCTCAGCAGGCTGCCTGAGAGAGAGGGTTGTGAGAGGGGCTGCTCCTCAATGGTGGATCTCACCCTCCAAGAAGCTGCACTTGGCCATCACGTAGGTCTTCTCTGTCCGTCGCTTGACCGCGGCCTGGCCAGATTTCTTGAGTGGAAGCTTCCCGTACCAGTGTGCATGTGCTTCCACCAGCTGAGGAGCACTCCGAAGTGTAGCCCAGGCTCTCTGCTTTCCCTCTCCAAGCAGCCTGCTTCCTTTTGGTGTCGCATAGAGCTGCTGTCCCTTCTACCATAGATACTCGTTCTCCCTCAGCCACTCCAGCACCTCATCCTCATGTTCCTCTTCTATGTGATTGTATTCTCGCTTCTCCGGCGTCTCTCCTCTCCCTCACATCTCCCTATTGCGAGGGCATATGGGCCCTCATCAGAAGCGGCTTCGAGGTTGTAGGGGCTGTCCTCCACACCAGCAGCAGCAGCAGCAGCGGAGCAGCAGCAACAGCAGCAGGAAGGCACAGCAGCACCAACAGCAGCACCAAGCACAGACCAGTAGGACCAGGAGCAGGACAGCGAGCACCAGCAAGACCAGGAGCACCAGCAGGACCAGGAGCAGCACCAGCAGAGTAAGCACCAGCAGAGCACCAGCACCAGGAAGCAGCACCAGCAGAAGCACGCAGACCAGGAGCAGCACCAGCAGAGTAAGCCCAGCAGCAGCCCCAGCACCAGGAGCAGTGCCAGCAGAGTAAGCACCAGCAGAAGCACCACCGCCAGAAGCAGCATCAGCAGAGTAAGCACCAGCAGAACACCACTCCAGAAGCAGCATCAGCCAAAGCCCCACCCCAGAAGAGCGAGCCCGGGCTGCAGAAGCCCCAGCAGAAGCAGATGAGGGCTGGGGGGAGGGTGCCCTGTCCCTCTTGCCAGGGCTGGCAGCAGATGGCAGAGGCTTCCGTTTCTTCCCCATGGTTGTTGGGTTGCTGGCTCGCTGGCTGGCTGGCTGGGTGGCAAGCTGTGTCTGGAAGCAGGTCTTTCCTCTGAATGGTGACCTGCTTGGGAGCTGCTTCTCCTTTATATCCACGGGGCTGATGCAATGCATCCTCCCCCGCATGTGCAGTGAATGTAGGCATCCACTAGGCATCACTAGCTTCTGCTCTGCATCCGCTTCATCCGCTCGGCATCCGCTCTGCACCGCTTCATTCCGCTCGGCGTCCGCTCTGCATCCGCTTCATCCGCTCACCGTCCGCTCTGCATCCCGTCTTTCCGTTCCGCGTCTGCTTTGCTGCACCCCCCGGAAGCCTTGCGGATGTGCCATTGCTCCCATCCGCTTCCATCTGCTAGGCTTCCGTGGAGCATCCCGCTTCCATCCGCCATAAGTCCTCCCCCCGTCCGTTCCTTTCCATGTTGTCTGCTCTGGTTATGCAAATTTTTTGCCCCTTTTTGAGCGCATAACAATGGATGGAACATTTTGTTCGTCCGCTGTGTCCTTTTTACAAACGTTTTGCATCCGTCGGCCAGTGTGACAGGGCCTTTAAATCCTCACTAAATTTATTATTTACCCCGACATAGAATCACAGGTCTTGAAAGGATCTTGGAGATCTTCTAGTGCAACTGCCTGCCCAAGGCAGAAGTCATTATATAAATGGTTGTCCAGTCTATTCATGAAAATGTCCAACAATGGGGCACCCACAACTCCATGAGGTCTGGTGTTTGATTGATTTCATTGTCAGGAAATTGCTCATTTCTAGGGTCAATCTCCTTCTGATGAGCTTCCACCCATTGCTTCTCATCCTATTCTCAGATCTATGGAGAATAAATCAGCATCCTCTTCCCCATGATAGCCCTTCAGTTATTGGAAGACTGCTACCATGTGTCCCGAGTCTTCTCTTCTAAACATAGCCATTGATCTTATGATTTAGTCTCCTCATCTTTGCTGCTCTGCTCTGAATTTTTTCTCGGGCATCAGCACTTTTCTTTTTGTATCATTGTGACCAGAATTGGACACAGTATTCCAGGTGTAGCCTCAATAGTGCAATATAGAGCAGTCCTATTACTTCACCATAATCTTGGTGGCATTTCTCTGTTGATGCAGTCTAGGACTGTGTTGGGCTTTTTGGTAGCTGAAGCACACTGCTGACTGACAATTAAGCAGTGATCCACCAGGTCTCCAAGATTCCTCTCACAAGGCAGTAGAGTCAGGCACTACCTATTCTATATTTCTTCGAGATTCGCAGTCATGGTTGTCCCAAAGGTGCTCTTTCAAGAGGCAACTGGACTTTCTTGTTTTTCTCTTTGAAGATGTTTTATTTCTCATCTAAGAAGTTTCTTCACCTCTGGCTGGATGATGATAAATGGAACAATTTATATTTCTTGGAGACAGATGGTCATTTGCATTCTTTTAAAGAGTTGTTGAGGACACTTGAAGGTTTTTCTGTGCCCTCAGGGTCACCTGAGTAATGCAAATGGATGTGGAACCTTCTTGGAACTGCTGAAAGGACTATGCTGTGGAGCTGTGCCCTCTGCAGGATGCTCCTCTCTGCCCTGTGTTCCCTCACTGTCGAACACAGACACAGGCCATTGGGGATGAGCTTTCACCATCTGCATCTCAAACCAAAGCACAAATGGTTCCTGCAGTCAGCAATTTTTCCTGGAAATCCATTCACATTGCCACATCATTTGAAGGGTGTTCATCCTGAGGTGCATAGCTAGATGTATGCAAATGCAAACGACCATCTGTCTGCAAGGAATATAAATCCTTCCATTCCCCATTTTCAGGGCTGAAAAAGCATTTTGAATGAGAAGTGAAACATCTTCAAAGAAAAACAAGAAAGCCCATTTGCCTCTTGAAAAAGCACCTTTGGGTGCCTATTCTATACCTGTGCATTTGGCTTTTCCTGCCTAAGTCCAGGACCTTACTTTTTAGTTTGTTAAGATCCTTCTGAATTTTGATCTAATCTATATCATTTATGAAAATAATTGAAGATTGCTGGGACCAAGATGTTCAAATTAATCAATAATTTTCTAGTTCCCAAAGTTAGACAAAAATCCAGGTAATTACATTTCATAGAACTATATTCTGTTCACATATTTTAGAATTGTGCCAGCTCATTTCGCTGCTAATGGTTCATCCGAGAGCAAGGAAAAACAGTTACAATATAGAGGTGTATACTTTTTCAACTTCACGAGAGTGCAAGGAAAATGAAGAAAAGTGTCCTTATAAATATGTTTCTCAGTTGAATACAGGTAGTCTTCAACTTATGACCACAATTGAGCCCAAAATTTATATTACTAAGTGAGACAGTTAAGTGTATTTTGCCCCATTTTACAGCCTTTCTTGCCAGTTGTTATGTGAATCACTGCAGTTGTTAAGCTAGTAACAGCATTGTTAAGAGAATCTGGCTTCCCCATTGACTTTGTCAAAACGTTGCAAAGGTTGATCACATGATCCCAGGATACTGCAATGGTCATAAATATGAGTCAGTTGGTAAGCATCTGCATTTTGATCACATTACCATCAGGATGCTGCAACAGTTGTATGTGTGAGAAACAATCATTTTTCCAGTGTTGTTGTAACTTAAAATGGTTACTAAATGAACTGTTGTAAGTCAAGGACTACCAGTAGATTGTATGTGTGCTGGAATTCCTGTATGGTGAACTTAACTTTTCTTCTAACACATTCTAAAAATCCGAGCTCTAACTTTCTCTTTTTTGAGAATAAACATTTCCAGTCACAGTAGCAAAGAAGGAAGGCTGACATTTGTTTTCAGATAATGAACATTTTAAGTCTAAACTCATTTGAAAGCTCCATGTATTGGTAGTTAAGAATGACCTATGGCTACTTGTAAACACAGCAACAAATCATATTCATTTCTAGTATGTCCTCTTTGACTGAAACAAACTCGTTTGGAAATCCTATACTGGCACCAAGATGCATGGCAGCCATTTAGAGTTCAATATCTTTCTCCTATTTCTAAAGAACTGCCAGTCTCTGTACTTGACTGGTGAATTGTGTCTGATTTGGCACATTGTAGCATAAACAGTTCCAGCTTCATAAATCACATTAAGTACAAATCTGCATAATGGCTTTATTAGGGATGTTTCAGCCCAGATTTCAGTCCTAGTTGGTACATAGCTAGGATTTATGTACAATGAGCAGCTCTGACATCAGAACTGCTTAACAGAAATGGAATAATCTAGGAGTTAATGATAAGTTCTACAGATAAGTTCTAATACTGTCCCCAGCTGTTGCAACATAAGAGTCGCTTCATCTTTATAGAATCATAGAATTTAGAAGGGGTTAAAGACGTTTAGTACTTAGGAATAGCACGTAGACTCATAAACTGTTCCATAGTGCTTTACAGCACTGAGTGGTTTACAGTGTCATCATCTGGCTTTTCATTTTACTGACCTCAGAAAGATGAAATGCTGAGTGAACCTCAAGCCCCATCAGGGTTGAACCTCTGGCTGTGGGCAGAGTTAGCCTGCAATATTGCATTCTAACCACTGTACCACCAAGACTCTTTAGTTCATTTCCTTGCTTGATGTAGGGAATCTAAGGCTAGAGATGGCTTGTGCTGAAAGATGACCAACAGTAAAAGTCTGAATTATCTGTAGACAAAATTATGCAGTTTTATCATCCAAATTTCCATTTGTTGTAAGAAGACTTTTCTGTTCCTCTAACTGAAGTCAGTCATTATTTTACGATAAGAGAAATCAGGTTTCCTCCTTTTCTGAAGGCAGTTTTGAAGAACATTGTCTTTTTTGCCTGCACCTTGATCCACATTAATTCCAGCCATGTAATCAGCCCATCAGCTTGAGCACAGGCTATGATTAATCACTCCTGATACAAAGATTGAGTTCAGACACCTCAATAAGTTATAAAGTTACTTGTTTGATTACGCTTCAGTGCATTCCATGACTCCAGCCATAGTACTTTTTAAACTGTAATTTATAACTTAGCGTTCAGCAAACTCAATAAATTGTATTTCATTTTGTAAACTGTGAACATAGCAATGTGTGAATCAAATCCAAACCTTTTATTAAGAATAAACTAAGATATGTTTAATATGGTCTCTCTTAATTTTCAGTTGTGGGCACCTGCTTTTTTAAAATATGAATGACTGTGTGGGTCTGTTTCATATATAATAATTTAGAGAAAAATGTGAGGGAATTGAAACTGATTTGGGGTCTACACAAATTTCAGAGAGTGTCCCTATAAACATGCCTTTTTTCTGTGATTTCTGTGACTGGTCAATTGAAGCCCTGCTTCTTTTTTTCATGTATTCTATCCATTCAATTCTATCCAATGACACACATAAGAACAAGTGATGCTTTGATCACACAGTTGTGGCCACAGCCTCCACTTCTTTTGATCTCTCTCTGGAATGATGATTAGGATGAAAGCAGACTTACAGTGCAAAGAGCTGAAAAATAATGAGCCACCAATTGTATTAAGAAACATTTTATTAACAAAACAGTAAATTCCACTTGCTTAGCATTTCCAATAATGGATAAATTGGCCTTGCAACAATTAAAAAAAATTGTAAATATCTAGCACAGAAAGCACTATAAGGTTAAGGGCTTCTGACCTTTTTTAATATTTTGGGAATGAATAATTTCACATATTCTTTTAGTGTTTTGTTAAAAAAAAGACAACACAATACAATAATAAAAAAAACAACCCATAGCCATCTCATCCCAACAAAATCCTAGGCATGTTTATGCAGAAGTAGTCCCAATGACTTAAATAGGACTGATCCCTTCCCCCCTAATTATGCATAGGATTGCAGCGTTAGTCAAACAAATTAAATGATTATAGAGATGGTATTAATGAATTTGTTATGTGATTTTGAAAAAAAAGTGTTTTAATATAGCTACTGCAAATATTTGATAAATGCAAACACTTTTTGCTCATTATTAAATCACAAAATCAACAAGGTAGGAGTAACTCCCCCCAAAACAAGTTGAAATCCTTGCTAGAAGTAGCAGTCTCCCATTACTTACTCCTTAAAGTAAGTATGTTAATTGCTTGGGGGGAAAAGTTGGGTAACAAAGTGATTATATGAAGTCACATATGAACCTTGCCATCAGTGAATACCAAAGCTTAAATTCCCTCGGTCTCCTGATTATGAATATCCATTTTTCACTGATGGCTTGCCAGGTTTCTGCCATGGTTATAATGCAGGATGAACCTATTCCTGCCCTCCCCTCAGCAAAAGGTGGTAGATACAAGAACAATTGGCCAAACAATTTCAGATTATCTTGAGCACAATATAGCCTTTAGATAGTCACATGCATCATCCTTTCTTCTCTCATAAGCCCTTGATACAAAGCACATTATACAAATCATTTAGCAGTGTTCTACTGTATTTCTAAAGTATTGCTCTGTTGAACACTAGTTCCAAGTCTTTTGCCATAAGAGCAGCAAACAGCATACAAGAAAATACAGTGTCTTATTGATTAAAGCTAATTTTAAATTCCTTTTTCCAGTCTGTAAAGTGTGAACAATTCTACTCCTCCCAGGAGGCCTTCTAGGATAAGGCGAATTTTCTACTGAACTATCTTTCCATTAATGTACTTGTATCTCTCTAAGTAAGATACTACAGAATGACATATCATTGGGAACCCAGTGCAGCAATCACTTTGTTGTTGTTAAAAAACAAACTTGCAAATCTGTAACATAAGCATGTATATAAACCAGAATGTTTGTAATGTTTCTACATATATCTTTGCAGAGAATCTTAAGTTTTTTTTTTTTACCAAACCATTGTACTCATTACCTTAGAAGAAAATCTATTCAAGCTATTCAAGAATTGGGTAACTAAAAACAAGTTAAAAGGAGAATCATTCCTCATTTGACAAAAGGTGCAACTTTTGTTCTTGTTTTGTAGAGTTATGTTAAGAACATTATTATTTTTCCCAACTTGGGGTTGCTTTACTGAGAGGCGCTAGAGTATTTTAAAGGGCAGATTTCTGAATTTCTTTACCAACCAACTATCTAATGGTATACTACAAACAAAAAGCAAATGATAATAAAAGTTTAGATGAAAAATATAATGGAATTCAACCTTCTTCTCAATTCCTGGCCAAGTAGCCAGAAAGCTGAACTAGAGTGTAAAGGTCACTTAAATCAGCAGAGCTGGATTCAATGGGGTAGGAAGAGAAAGGAGCTGAAATCACATAACTGTGATCAGTCTTGCTAATGTATCATATGAGAGGATAGACAACTGGAGAAGAAAATTATGAAGTTTATATCTATATATATTTGCTTTCTAAAGTCCACTTCTTTCATACAAACTACTAAAACTGAACTGCAAAAGAAGAGAGGCTGTACAAGTTAAGAAGAAAATTAGCTGACTCTTATATACATTCATACACATCCTGTTTAGTATATTTACTACACTGTAAATTAAAATCAAACCCAGGAAGGGAGGGAAGAAGGAAGGGAGGGAGGAAGGAAGACAAGAAGGGAATAAAAAGTGTGGCAGTTTCTCATGGCTGTAAAAGTAAACAGAAATGTTGGTTGCTCCAGATGTCATAAAACATTCTATACCTAGCAACACTTAGAACATTGAGTTTACCAAAAATGGTTGAAGAGCAGATATAGTTTGCATTTTCTATACAACAGGCTAGAAAACATCACTTATCACAGTCCAGAAAGCACATATAGATGTGTTTTTAATATAAACATAGGTAATAACATACTAAGCGTGCATGATTTCTTAAATTCCAATGATCGCATCTATGCCCTCAGTTTAGGATTTGTTGGTTAACGGTGTGTGAAAATAAGCCTTATATTTCATGTATTTTGTTTATTTGTTTATTGTTATTTTTGAAAATAAGGCCGCTATATTTTTTTTCCTCACAACCAGAATGGGGCTTTTTTTTTTTTTCAAAAATGTTTTCTTCTTCTGTTTNCAACCAGAATGGGGCTTTTTTTTTTTTTCAAAAATGTTTTCTTCTTCTGTTTTTAAATGTGGTTTATTCAGAAAAGCCAGCACTTTACTTCAAACCCAAGCTCCAATCATTGTTTGTTGCACCAGGTAGCAAGCTCAGTTTCAACCTTTGCTTCTTGAGGGCTTGTGTCGAATGGCAAAGTCTTGTCAGGTAATCAGATTGACTTACTCCTCAGGAAAGTGCTAGCACTTTGGCTAAATGTAATCTCATAGGTAGCTTCTTTACTGTGGGTGTGTGCATGATTTCATCTTTTATTTGTTTCAGTTTGTCACAATTTGTTGTGCTGGGTGATGTTTTGGAGTAATACTCTTTGCCTTATGAGTGTGCAGTAGTACCAACATCTTCTTCAGAAACATTCCAGCAACATAAAGATGGCAGAGTAAATGAAAACACTGTGAATGTAAGGGGGTTTACTGACTTCCGTTTCAGAGAAACCAGTGAATGAAATGCTTATTTCATTTTGTCATTCCTTGTTTTGTTAAAAAGTCTTTCCTTTCTATTTGCATTCCCCGTATTCCTTTCCCCATTTTTTAAATTTTGTATGTGCTTCATAAAAAGTAAAGTAAATAAGTTTTGTTTTATGTCTCAGATAAAATGAAGACTATTTCTATACAATTGTTCTTTCCAGTTGTTGGGATCAGACATAGTACTCCTTATCCTTGTTTTTCTTATTTTTGTTGGAACTTTTAGAGCTGTTGGGTTGCTTTTCCTTAATCACAGCCCCATTGGACTGTGCTGAGTTACTGATGTAGTTTCGACTCTCATCAACATGATAGGAGCCTTCATCTCGGTTCCTGTACTTGTACATAGCGTAGAGGAGGATGAGAATGCAGAGAGCAGCTGCTGCTACGATCCCAACCACCATGCCAGTCGTGCTGCTGGATTCCCGAACCACCTCTTCTGAACTTGGGTATCCTCCCCGTCCTGGTTTGGTAGGACTTGCTGTAAACAGATGAGGGGGAAAAAACATTTATGTAATGCAAAGTAGAAAATCACCTAGACATTTTCTAATTGTAACACTATTACAGAAAGCTGGTTTCACTTTAGGATTCTGGAATCAATCCAGGAATGTCGAGCAAATCAGTTTCTCTCTGCTCCATACCCCACCATTCCCCAAGGAACTATTTGGTACAGAGAATCAACTTTACATTATGCTGATCTGACAACCTAGAACCTTCTGTTTAAAAAAGGCATTTACAGCAGTATTTCCAAAACTGCACAATTTCATTATGCTAGTAGGGAACAAATATTAGATTCTGCAATTCTATTGCAAAAATCTTCTGATGTTTATTAAAAGATAAACATCTTGAAATCAGTGAAATAACTATTAAATTATGAATGCTTATACATTTAAAGCATTTATTACTGGTGGAAATATAACATATGAGGAATAAATATTCTACCACATCATCTACTTAGACTACAAGGTATATCTGGGCAGATTAAACCTGTGAATCCACTGGTATACAAAACAAAATGTAAATTTTTGATATGTGTCTCATATTCCTTTCCTACCTGTTATGAAGAGTAATCTGCCATTTTGATACAGTTTAATGTGTTATTGCATTGATAGTCTGTGTTAGTATCCATAGAGGGGGAAAATGGATAAATTGTACAATTGTATAAAAAGAGAAACTGGACAGGAATTTTGAAGATAGAGAGATAAATAGAAATAGATATAGATTAGATATAGATATATTCAACATATGTAGCAGTAGTGGGATTCAAATTTTTTTACTGCCAGTTCTGTGGGCGTGGTGTGGCTTGGTGGGTGTGGTTTGGTGGGCATTGCTTGGTGGGCGTGGCTTGGTGGGCGTGGCGGGGAAGGATACTGTAAAATCCCCATTCTCTCCCCACTCCACTAACCTGCTTTCCAGTTGTGTTCTGCGCAGGGCAACAAAAGAAGACCCAGCCGATCATCTGGGACTCGGGAAGGCAGAGAATAGATGGAGGTGGAGCCAGTCAGAGGTGGTATTCCAAACTACTCAAAATTTCCGCTGTCAGTTCTCCGAACTACTTAAAATTTCTGTTACCGGTTCTCCAGAACTGGTCAGAACCTGCTGAATACCACCTCTGGTATGTATGTATGTATGTATGTATACTTTGAAAAAACACAAGAAAACTAAGAAATGAAAGTGGATAGGGGCAAGTAAAGAGCAAGAATGGACTGGAAAAGGTGAAAAGATGATAAAGAAGCATGTGCATCACACATTTTAGGAAGGAAAAGAGACAGGAAACCCTTGAAAGAAAGGGCAGACCCAACCAAAGCATTTCTGGTGAAGCAAAGGGGTTCCATCAAAGAGAAAAAGTATAAGAGATTAAACACAGCAGTGCATAAGGGGAGGAAGAAGATGGACCAGTGCTAAGAAATAAGCAAGTAAGACCAATAAATGTTGGAGCAAGGGAGGCAATTTTAGAATTCAGAAGGTAAACTACATAAGGAAACTTCCAATATTAGTTTCAGCCCTGAGGAAAGCCACAATAGCAGCAGCAACAGTAGACAACTGCACCCACTTTGCTACTACTATCACTATCTGTTTCTCCTCTTTCTATTCCCTTCTTCCATCTTCTAAATATTCAGCATGAAGAATAGCCACTGTTTTCATTCTAAGTCTCAAACTCTCTTGTTCTCTGCTCTTCTCTGCTTTAGATATTTAATGAACACGAGTATTAAAGGTATTTCTTCAAACATTCAGCTCTGACATGCATTTTGCCTTGCACTTGTGTTTTGCCCTGCCCCCCTACCCTGTCCAGAAGAGATCCATGAGTCTTATTTAAAATGTCTTCCGATGCTCAGTAGGATAGTAACAGGTGACAGGGCCCTCCAGGTGATACTTTTCTGGAGATGCCATTTATGGATCCCCAACAAGAAGTCAAGATAATTATAAAGCTTTGGCTGAAGAAGCAGTTTGACATCGACTTCAGCTTAGTAAGTTTCCCAACAACATGCTTAGATGATTCTCTACTTTGAGTCTACATAGATTTTTCTCAGGTTTTCTCTTCTAGGTTTTTCTAGCCTGCAACTCTAAGCTTCCATTTCTAAGCTTAGGATGAACGTAGTTAGAACATCTTTCTTTTAATTTAATTCTTAATTCTGTGCCCAGTATTATGTGGAAATTCATCTGAGCTGGATATGTCAACATTTTTTTATAATTCACTGTGACAGGATAACTCTATAGGAATAGCTGCAGAAAATGAAAACAGGAGATTTATCATGCTGAATGTGATTCTGGAAATTACTTTCTTTTCAAGGAAGAATGGAACATGCTGAAAAGAGATGTTGCTACCCGACAGGCTAAATATCATCTTTTGAAAGTAGGCATTTTATGCAAATGCTGTCCATTAGATTTCTATTAATTGGCAGTAAAAAAAACCTTTGAAATTTATTTTACAGTAAAATGTTTCACTGAATACCAGGTATAAAGATATAAAACAGAAAAATCTTAATTTTTCTAACAAATAATGTGAAACTGCTGGCATTGTTTCACTTTAAGCAACATTTCATAATCATCTCACTCCATCTGTTTCAAGAAAACAGAACCACTTAATAAACTTGAAACTGTTCCTGGCATTGTCAGAGTCGTAGCTTCTAATATTGGCTGTGGGAAATGAGGTGGAAATTGCAATGAAGACAGTTTTGTTTTCTTCATTGTCTTAATAAAAAAAATATTTTTTCAGTGTTATCAATATTGGTTGTTTTTCACAACAACATATCTTATATAAAGAACATGCCAGAAATACTAAATTAATATAATCATGATTGGACATTTTCAGAAATAATAAAAGTTATTTAGTTCATAGTTTATTTTATTATCATCTATGTGCTATAGATGGCATTTTGCACCAGTGCGGCTAGCAAAGATATTTAAAGGCAAATCATCTAAATGCTGGAAGTGCCACCAGATACCTGGGTCATATTATCATATGTGGTGGCATGCTCAAAAGTAAAAAAATACTGTACAAAAATACATATGTAGTTGGGAAAAATGATAAAACAACATATTGATTTAAAACCAGAAACATTTCTGTTGGGGATTCTACCAGAAAAATACAGTAAGGAAAATGCATATTCATATATTAACTGCTGTCAGAATTGTATTTGCACAATATTGGAAGAGTGAAGAGATACCTACAGATGAGAATGTGATTAGGAAAATATTAGAATGTGTGGAAACTAATAGATTAATGCTGGCAATTAAGGAGAAAGAGCAAACTGAATACTATATGGTATGGGATCTATTTTATCAATGGTTAAATAATAAAAATGGAAGTTAGAAACAGTGAAACAAAATTAAGAAGATATGCTAAAAGAGATAGGTAAATATAATAACTATAACTATCATGTTTTGAATATTATGTTAACATTGTAGAATTAATATGTGGAACATTATTATGTTAAATATTGCAGAATTAATATTAAATGTAACAAAGAATATTGCAATTCTGATTATTGTTTAATATTTGTACCCAGACAACATACTGTTCAACTGAAGATGGAACAATTATATTAGAAATAAAAAATATATTAAATTATATATAATTTAAAGGGAGAACTATTCAAGTGTCTAATTGTATTTCTGGCAAAATGCTTAGAAGATGAACTGGAATTTCCTAATTTTTAAGGCACAGATGTATGTGTATGTGAACACACACACACACACACACACTGTATCACTCTATCCTGATATTCTTGAGGAAAATATTCCCATTATGCTCTATTCATATCTATAGAATTAAATTTTAAAGAGAGGTGCAGAGTTTTTGTAACCAATCTTGCAAAAAGTCATGCCCATGATGGGAGAATGGTTATGGTCTAAACCAGTCAGAGTGTGAAAAGAATATTGCACCATTGTGATAAGAGCCCTCACTTTCCTGTACATACATTGTGACAATGCATGCCATTTCAAAGGGGGCAGAGCAGTTGCTGATGCCCCTACTTAAAAGATTGAAAAATATAATTGCCATAAATAATAAGATACACAGTACATAAAGAAGAAAGTAGTCTCTTTAGTGCCAGTTATGTCACTTGGGGTTTTTCTTCATGTGTCTGAAATAAACTGTAAATGTGATTTACATCAGTTTTTCAACATTCATGAGAATTCAGTGCTACAGTAAGTCTACACTTATATTATCTAACCAGGTGTGCCAAACCCACGGCCCACAGGCTGGCCTGTGTCACGCACTGGCCATGCCCACCCCAGTTTAGCAAAAGGGGATATGTCATGTGATGACAACATGATGCCATGAGTTTGAGACACCTGATCTAACCCATATACCTGTTCTGATCCAAACCCTTTCCCAATAAAACAAACACGAATCAAAGGGAACAGAAACCTTTTCGTGATTCTTATGAATCCCTGGTTAAAAGGCTGCTGCAAACTAATTAACTTTGATAAACTGAGCCTTGCCAAAACTGTGCGAGGCTGCCAAGAATAACAGATAAGGTTGCCTAGAAATATTTTACAACCCAGAGTCTTTAAATACCAACTCAGATAATGCAATGTTCATGAGGCTTGAGTTTCAAAATGTATTTGCTTCCTGCAAAGAATGACTGATTCACAGCTGGCTTTTATCTTCTTGAAGGAGGGGCCATTACCTTGCAGCTTTACTCCTGAGTCGCCCATGCTACTGCAGCTGCTCTTTCCTGTGAGCAGCCCTGTGAGCATGCGCACTTGGCACAGGCTCCTCGGGAACCTTCTCATCGCTGCTGTCACCCCCCACAATCTCTGAAGGCAGCAGTCTACTCCCTAATGGTCCTGGCTCCTCATCGGTGTCCTCGTTCTCCTCAGCCGTCTGCACCTGCTGATGGCTAACCACAATAATACCTGAATGTTTAACTTCAATTAATGCACTGTAACCAAAGTAATATCGTCTACTTTGGTTTTCTACTTGATTTAACTGTTACAGCTTTTCCTGAGAAATATGAAGAATTGTAATTGATAATTATTCTGTTATTTGGATGATAGGAGATGTTTGCAAAATAATTCTCATAGTTTCCTGAATGTAAAGATATTTTCAGACCATGAAAACTTATTCCTTAAAAGGATTGCTGCTAATTTCCTGACAGCAATTCAATGAATAATGAGCAATGTCTGCCAACATAGCTTTATTACTCTGGGGGTAAAAAAAAACAACACTCTTTAAAAGACTGCATTATTGTATGTTGAAAAGAAACCAAAATAATAGCAGTATCTTATTACTGTCCAAGCAATGGCAGATGAAAAACTGGTAACTAGTCCAGTTCTATAGATTTAAGATAATAAAATGAACAGATTGGAAATAATCTCTTGTGACTGTGATAGAACGGAACACCTGCAAGTATTAAAGTTATTTCTATGGCTCTGTGGATGGTTTGGCTGAGGGTAAGTGGAAAGTCACACAATTTAGTTTCTGAGAGTCAAATGAAAATATTATTAAACAGGCATTCTGTCTACAATACACTATTTTGCATATCATCAGTGAGATGAGTATGCTGTCCTTGTTTTCCTTCAGTGTTCTTTCTCCACTCACCGCTGTTATGCAACCTTTTGAATTGTATCGTAGACCCTATTGATTTTTGTATTCCTGTTTGCATTTCTGCAGCCATGAAATAATTCATGCAGAACAATCACACTTGTTTAGACTTTTCCATTACATATTACAGGCTTATTATAATTCTTGGCAGTTCTTTCAGGAGAAAGAGAAAAAAAAAAAGACTATTGCCAATGTCCATTGTTCATTAATGCTGTGAAAAGAAAATGGGAATTGCAGATTCCTGGTGTGTTTGAGAATTGAGATTAGCAAAAGCTTTTATTAACAAAAATACAGTTTAAGATCTTTTCTTGGTTCATATTCATGCTTTTGCATATATCAAATGGAAATGGGGGGATTAGAAAATTATTCACAAGATTACATACATTTGTTCTGCCTATTTACTCATCAACTCTTACACGGGGGTAGGAGTGGAATTGCTTATTAGTATAGACTCTGGTAGGCTTTCAATCTGGGAACAGCTGGAAACCAAAAAGCTCTCTCCGATGTATCACCTTATCTAAATTTCATTTCATCTGGACAGTTATACTCCAGACTTCTTAGCATTACATGTCTATAATATATATCCACTGATGATTTTGCCTTTATACTGTTACTGAAATCTTTAAATGGAGTTGGGGGAAATTATGATATTAGATAAATTTAAGTCTTATGAGAGGGAAATATTCCTTACCTTAAAAAAAAGGAACTAGGATGTACAAAATCTATTTGTGATTTGAAACAAGAGTCTACCATACTACTATAGACAGGACACAAGGTAGGGACTGTAGAGAGGCCTCAGAGACAATTCCACACATAGTGGCAGAGTGTACGATGCAGGCAGTTACAGCATAACCAAGTAATTGGCATTGTCTACAGGAATATCTGTTCTGTGTATGGGCTAGACCAGGAGTGTCAAACTCAAGGCCTGTGGGGCAGGTCTGGCCTGTGGAGTGGTTAGATCTGGCCCATGGGAACAGCGAAGGACCGGCTCACAGTGCCTCTGTGAGCAGCCCTGCTGAGCTCCATTTTGGGCTGCGACGGCCTCCTGTAACCCTTTGCCAGTGAAAATAGAGGTCAGGATGGCCACACATGTCCCTTCCAAGCTCTGTTTTCTCTGGCAGAGCACTTGGGCTGCCACAGGAGCCCCCAACACAAGTGATGTTGAGCTGGCCACACACCCCAAGGTCAAACACAATCATGATGCGGCCCTCAGTGACATTGAGTTTGACAACCCCTGAGCTAGACCATCCCAAGTCCAGATGGGAGATTCCATAAAAAGTTATTAAGAGTAAAAGTGCTATGATCTGTGAGGCTTTTGGATACAGACAGACAGACAGGTACTGGCCAAACAACCAGAAATAGGAGTAAATAAGAAGCAAAAGACGGGGCACTGTGAGATGCCCATATGCTGCTTGTGCTGGTATATTTTGAGCCAGTTGCAGCTTCTTGAGAGATACTCCCTGGAAGGTGCAATGATTATCTGCAACTGCGTTTTTTCAGCCCTGAATAGCAGCATGAAAATTGGAGATGTGCATGATCAAGAATGTGGAATGCATTGGGAAAATGCATAGTGACCCTAGAGCATACTGGAAATTGCTTGAAAATAAATGTGTTGTATGGTAAAGCATTGTAGTTACAGGAACTTTTGCTTTTATGGGAACTTTAACTTGCTAAAGAGGGAAATTATTGTATATTTAATTGGTGAAGATAAAGGAAGAACTGAATTCAATTCCCTTCTACTCTTCTTTCCTTGCATAACAGGTAAGTCGTAGAAACTATGCCTTTTTAGGGACATTATGTGTGGACAGACTGTTTGGTAAATCTCCTGTTTTCTTAAGATAAACAGACATTACTAATGGTAAATATTTTACTTGTACCCTTTCCTGTCATAGAACATATTTGCCTGTTCTTTTTATTCAACATTTTCCCTGGATTCAGAGGAATTGCATATTATCATAGAAATGCAATAATCACTCATTATTAACTAAACCTTCCCACCTTGAACTAAATTCCTGCATCACATGTCTTTCACCTAGGAACTGGTAACCTGTACATTTCATTTCATTGAAAAGTGTATTTAAAATGCACAATGTGCAAAAATCTGCCTAGTAGGAATAATCAGCCTCCATCTATAGCAACTTGCTATGTGGGAAGAAGAGAAAGATTGTCAATAAGAGAAAGAAAAGCAGTTTCAGAGAAAAAGAGAGAAAGAAGAATATGAATGAAATACTGTAACTGATGGCTCCGATTCTTTTTGGCTCTCGTCTCCAGCTTGTTTCAGCTCTGCTATCCCTAATGGAATATAGACCTCAACAAAAATCTGCTGCTTACTTCAGCTTTAGGTTTATTGTATATAAATAACAGAGAAAAGGAGGAGAAAATGCAGTCAGTTGAAGTGATAAAATGAAAGTTTAGCCCAAGGAAAACCATGAATCTACTATACTTTCTTGGGCAGTTAAATTAGTTAAACATCTAGTTGTGAAGATTTTTTGAATTTCCTGATATTTCTAGGAAATTAAGTCTTCTGTTGGATTCCTAATAAAAGAAGTATCTTTAAAGACCACATCATGTTTATTTTGGAAATTACAAATATATATTCAAACATACTAATTTGGTATAATGGAATTAATTTACAGAGAGGCAGATTCCAATTGAGTTTTTTTTTTTAATATTTAGTAAGAGTATTTGGTCCCTGAATTACTCATAGAGATGGATGTTTTTTTCTTTATGGAGGTGTTTAAGAAAAGAATTCATCGAACCTGACAATGATGGATTAACTGGATTCCTTGACCTTTCCAATTCTATGATTCTAGAATACGGAAATAACTTTCTGATACTGTTTCTTAAAGAGTATACAAGAAGAGGGCTGTGTCAAAAAGAGGGCTTTGAAAATATTTACAGACCCCTCATATCCTGGACATAAACTGTTTCAACTCCTCAAAACAAAGCTAGAGAGCACTGCACACCAGAACAACTAGACATTTCTCGAAAGCCATCACTCTGCCAAACAAATAATTCCCTCAACACTGTTCAACTATTTACAAAGTCTGCACTACTATTACTATTAATCTTGTCATCACTCCTTATTACCCATCCCCTCCCACTTGTGACTGTATGACTGTAACTTTGTTGCTTGTATCTTTATGATTTATACTGACTGTTTCCTAGTATGGCTTGATTGCTTATTGTACCCTATGACTATCATTAAGTATTGCACCTTATGATTCTTGACTCTTGATGAATGTATCTTTTCTTTTATGTATACTGAGAGCATTTGCAACAAGACAAATTCCTTGTGTGTCCAATCACACTTGGCCAATCAAGAATTCAATTCAATTCATTTCAATTCTATTCTATCCTATCCCATCCTATCCTATCTTATCCTATCCTATTCTATTCTGAAACAATTTTGACTAGATAGATGAATAATCTGCTCGAATATAGAGTCATATGGAGGTATGATGCTATCTATGGGGAAGAAGCTGGTATACACTTGGAATGTCTTTGAAAATTCCACCTGTCAACATAAGTTTGATTATCTACTTTGTTATTAGCTGGAAATACTGGAGCAATAGCAATAGCACTTAGACTTATATACTGCTCCATATGGCTTTAGAGCACTTTCTGAGTAGTTTACAATGCCAGCATTTTGCCCTCAACACTTAGGTCCTCATTTTACTGACTTTGGAAGGATGAAAGGCTGAGTAAACCTTGAGCCCTATTGGGATTGAATCCCTGGCTGAGGGCAGAGTCAGCCTGTAATACTGCATTCTAAACACTGCACCATCAGGAATCTCAGACTCATCTTTTTTTTTCAGTTCTTCTAATAGTTATCTTCTAATAGTTATCTTTTGAAGTTCTTCTAATAGTTTATTTTTGAAGTTCTAATAATCAGTGGGGATTAAAAGGTCACTGTTGAATGCATAATGAATTCAATTCATAAAGGGAGCAAAAATGTACACATATCAGTCTGGTTTTATTATGCCTATCAAATAAGAAAATTGAACATGTATGAAATAAATCTGCAATGGAAAATAATACAATGATATAAAAATAACACCAGTGTCTCAATCATATCAGGATCAGGAAGAGGAACTGAGAATCATCTCCATGGGAATAACTTTGGTTGTAGATAAGATAAATTATTTCTAGTCTAGTGATTTACCTTAACCACTTTCCATGGTCAAATACTGGAATATATCCTTATTATTCAAACCCATATTTGAGGAGATGTACTCAAGAAGCAGGAACAACAGATTTCTTATCCTTACATACCGAGTATATACAGACAGGAATGGAAAGTTTGTCATCTAAGAGCAAAGAATGGGCAAGAGTATTACTGGATTTTTTTGTCTGTAAATACTGTTTGTGTGATATTTTCATGTATTCCAATGTAAGGTGTACTTGATATGATTTAGTCACTTTTTATTCTGGCTTTATTTTGATTCAATGTTTCATGCACTGCTTGATTAGCAGGCTTCTGTCTCCATTACATTTTCATTTCCTGTATTTCTTGCAAGTCACATCTTTGCATTCATTATTTATTAAAAGATAGGTGCACAGCAAGCAAAATCAGAGATGACAGACAAGGACTTGCTGGCAGTGACAATCCTGATAGGCTATTTTCCCCAGGGAATGATACTATGCCTTACTTACTTCTAAATAAATCAACAAAATTAACAAATCAGCACAACCTATGTTAAACTATAAATCAGCAACTATAGAAATATTATGTTGACTTAAGTTTTTACTATACATCAAAAACACTTATCCATAAGCATTCACATCTGATAAGGGCCATTATTATCTCTGCATCTCAGACAACTTACCAAAATGAACACTGCTTGTGATGACAACAAAAAGGGGAAGAGCCGTGTTCCCCACTAGGACAACTTACCCCAGCTGCTGCTCTATAAGCTTCTCCTATTATATAAGCAGCGTGCCTATAAGTACTAGGTCTTGAGTCTCTCTCTCTGTGTCTCCCTCCCTCCCTCCCTCCCTCCTATTAGCACTATGAATGTGCTGTGATTTCTTTATCATCACTTCTACATCCATGACTTTATAGGAAGGATACATGATTTTTTGCCCTTCAAATGTATCTATATGCCAGCCAGTTTTATATAATAAAAGGCACATGGGCAGGATTGTGTTGTGGCTAATCTTCTAGGATTCAAATGCCTTCACAGAGGCAAAATATCAGAGCTGAAATATCTTTTAGAAGCACTGCACAGCAATACTAGAAACACTGTCTCCTCCCAGGAGATATTTTCTCAGAAGACAACAAGGAGAATCAGTTATGTGTGAAGACATGGAAAAAGAATGGGGGGGGGGGGAA